>JNEU01000948.1:0-46549 GCA_000697475.1 Lichtheimia corymbifera B2541
GTTCGAAATGGGCAATCCCAAGGTAATTCATATTACTTGACATTTCATGATTTTCGACGGATACCCAATTTCCGACCAGCATAGTAAATCCCACATTATACCCTCCCACTCCCAATTTTCAAATGAAGCATTAGGTCTTTATGAGAACGAAATTGATCAGCATGTCCAAGAGCATCTTGTGTGAAAGTTTCAGGTTCGAAATGGGCAATCTCAAGGTTATGGGACGCCCACACTCCATATATACTCGTCCGTTCGTCATCCGACGCTCCCGTTGTATTTCTCATAATGAAGCATATGGTTTTTAAATGAATGGAGTTGATCAGCATGTCGATGCCCAGCGCCCTGACCAAGTTTGACGATCGAGGTGGACAACGGCGGGGGTGTGCACTATGTACCCTACTTGCGTTCCGCCCATCCATTGTCTCTCTTATATTTGGACCGCCCGGTTCATGGAAACATCATAATGAAGCATACGGTTTTTAAATGAATGGAGTTGATCAGCATGACGCAGAGAACCTTCTTACCAAGTTTCATGTTCAAATTGGGCAATCCCAAGGAACTACATACTAATTGACTTTTTTATAAATCCGGCGCTTTCCCAATTTCCATCCATCATAGTAAACCCCACATTATACCCTCCCATTCAAAATCTTTGAATGAAGCATGAGTTCATTATTAAGACAAAGTTGATCAGCATGACGTAAAGCATCTTGTATGCAAGTTTCAGGTTCGAGAGAGGCAATCTCAAGATTATGGATCAAGTACAGTGTGCATGGATTTGTAGGGCAGTACCTGAACAATTTAATTTCCACTTCTTCCTCTCTCTCAGCTTCTTGTCTCTTCCCCTTCCCATTCTCAACGGTTGCCCCATTCAACTACAACTAGCTCTTGCGAACGATTGGTCTGCTTCAAGCCATCATGTCAATGCTTCAACTGTCTTGATCCTACTGTCTTGGACTGGATTGCAAGTCCATGGCGTATGCACCCCATTACAACACCCTCGTTTCTTGACACTGCACGTTCTCGTAACACTCTTCTGCCACCATCAAACGTAACAGCATTCATTGCAGCAGTTGCCGTTAGCAAGGTCTTTACTGCATTGTGTCAAACAGCATTCACAGCCTTGTCACTCTACTACAACACACGCTCTTGCACACTTCTCTGCCTCGACCAAACGTAGCAGCAGTTGCTATTATTAATCTCTTTTACTCCATTGTCTCAAGTAACTCGCAGCAACTTGCTTTGATACATACGGATTACAATGGATGGGATGCCATATCAGCTATCAAGTACACCGCAATACAAGTAATCTTCATCTGGTTGGGTTGCGATGGAAGAAAATGACCAAGAAAGGATTGACTAGCAGCCGGATGGAGAAGGGAGCATATCAGCAGCTATCACATGGCTGTCTTCAATCAACATGGTGGATTTGATGGATGGATGCAATCAAGTACAGTGATGAGATATCCTGGAATGTTGCTTTGGTTACTTGGAGCGAGCGTCGTCCGCAGAAACGATCACGTGGATACGACTTAAGATGATGATGGATTGGATGGTGCTTTACATTCATGGACGCTATTGGAATACTCAGGTCAATGCATGCAGCAGCTATTTTACAATCATGGATGAAGGATGCTTATGACGGCAGCAATCAAGAATACTATGGCACAGTTATCCCTGTCGACTCGATGTGACACACCCGTAGTTTATCAATTTACAATGCTGTTCCCTTATCATACTTTCTCGATAAACAACATATACACTACCATTTGCTATTCTTCGACTTTTCTATTAAATTCAACGTATTATATAAACGAGCATCATGCCATCAGTTCATATACTTAAGTTGTGGATCACTGGGTAGTCTCTGGATTGAAAGGAGAAGGAATAGAAACTTGAAGGTTGGAAAGCGCGATTGGATCATTTACATCATCGTTTCGAGATGCTTTTGTTCTTTTGTCACAGGTCCTGTTAGTTCATGTATTGATAGATGAAAGGCAGGAATGGTTCTAGAACGCTTGCTGCATTGCAAGATATTAATTCGAGAGTGATGATTACCAACATACGTAGTGCTTGGTTCATTGTAACTAGATTCACTCTGTTCAATAAAGAATGAGCTGTTATGATACAACGATTCACAAGTACATGAACGCGCCATGCTTACTGATGATAGCTTCAGCTATACGCTAATTTATTATACAACATTATATAAGTTACGGAATAGTATAACCAGGGCCTTTCTATAAGCTTTTAGGGGGAAAATATCCATCATGCACTTCAACCTGCCGAACCAGCTGCAAATTGGTTATAGATATGTACATGCATGATCGTACGGGATCACGGACAACGAAGATATGGATATTTATTGCATCGTGATAGCGAAACATAATCGTACAAGCGACAAGTAACATTGCTATCATCACCCTATGCAAGCTTTTCCACAAAGACTTGCATGCCGTACCTCATGGGCATCGTGAGACCTGTGCGATAAGTGATATTCTGACCGGGGGCAAGGGTAAATTTATAGCGTCTCATCAAAAAGATGATTGCGACGATAGCTTCAAGTGTAGCTAGATTTTGACCTAGAATGCATTGTTGGATCTCAGGTTACTCTTCCATTGACGTACACATTATATACCATCGATTGTACTTACCAAGGCAAACACGTGGGCCTACATGGAATACTGGGAATTTGCCTTGAGATTCACGACGCAGCTCTCCTTGCTCATTGATCCATCTTTCCGGTCTCAGTTGCTTGGCATCAGGACCCCATATCTCAGTACTTCTTCCTTGTGCGTATGGACTCCAAGCAACAGCATCTCCTTTACGTATTCTTGTGCCATCAGGCCAAATATCATCTTCCAAAGCTACCTTGACGTTACCAGGTACCGGTGGATGAAGCCGTAGTACTTCGTACAACCTACGGTATATGCATATCACCATGGTTTTAGCTCTCAAAATTCTCTTTCCTTTGTCTGCGTGGGATTACACATACACTGCATGAGCATAAGGCATGTGCTTGACAACTTCATAGAGCGCACGGGAATCTGATTCATGCTCATCTCGGATATTGGCATTGATTTCATCCCGCAATTTCTTCTCGATTCGAGGATGCAGCATTAGATTATAAAACGTCCATGAAAGCGCTTGAGCAGTGGTATCACGTCCAGCAAGTAAAAAGTTAATCACAGTGTCTCGAAGCTCCTTGTCGCTTAGTCGGTTTCCATCTTCATTATGAGTATTCATGAAGCGTGACAAGAGATCCTTAAACTCCTCGCCATTGGCCAATCGCTGTTTCCGTTCTTGGATGATGCCGTATACTAGATTGTCAATCACCTTAAGATGTTGCTTTATTGTCTTCTGACCTGGTGTGATGCGCTTGATGGCTTCGACAATAGGCATAAAAGGATTGATTAATCGGTCCAAACAATCTTCTTGACAGCGATCAAAGGCTTCAGCAAAATCGATGGTGCCTCGAGATGAGAGCGTATTCAATTGGACATTAAAGGCGATCCTATATACAACAAGGATAGCATCATTCATGATGGAGAATGGCCTTTTAGAAAACACACAAGCAAACGTCCATTGTGGTACCTACATTACAAAGGTGTCAAGTGTGAATTTGAACATTGTATCGTGAAAGTCAATGGGTTCACCGCTTTGGGCCTTCTCGTCAAAAGGTCCATCGCACATAATGTTTAGCTCTTTGATGAATACGCTGTATGATAAAAGTCAGTGGATATAGATACCAAGGAAAACATATCTTGATCCACTTACTCGGTGAAATGGTCGCGGAAATTGACAACGTTGAAAACATGGGATGCAGCTTTTCGAGCGATACGCCAATGCTCACCATTGCTGACGAATATGCCCGTACCAAGCATATGACCAAGGGCGTCCCTATAAATCACGTGATGTCAGACGAGGTCATCCCAACAAATGTTACAGGTGCTCTTACACTAAATCTGATCCTTTGACATAGTTTTCAAAGTTGGCTATAAGCTTGGATCAGCATTAAAAAGTCAAAATGTACCATTAATCATTATGGAACGTACTTTTTAGGAAATGCTCAATGTTGAGGGGATTGATGGTGATGACGGCAGGTCGAAGGCCAGCTGCTGAAGCGGAACTGAGAATAGAACAATAACAATAGTTAAGCAGAACGTCGTTTTGACACTAACGTATTCACTCTTGCTTTGTTGTCCTTACAATGTTAGCGTGTTTAGCCGTTCGAATGCTTCACAATCCATGTCATGAGAACGGTCCTTGTTGAGAATCTGGCTCAAGAGCGTTCCAACCAGTGGATGCCCTTCAATCATAGGGATGCCCTCGGGCGGCTCATAGAAAATTGCTCGATTGTTATATTTGAGAGCCAATAAGCTGATGGTTGCTGCTGTGGCAATGCCAACAATGGACGCCAGGTGTTTGATATCAGTGGTTGTGGTTGGCATGACGGAAAAAGGGAGTGAGAGAGGAAAACAAAAGAAACCGAAGAAAAGGGTAAGCCAAGGACCACTTGGGTGTCGCTGCTTTAGTTGTGGCACAAAAGCCAATCACGTTGTGTCACACAATGGATGGTTACACGGCTCGATCGGCTACCATGTTACCGCGCCCCACAACCTGGATATGATAAGCTAATTCCAAGAGGGAGCACTTTTTCTTAACCGAGAACTGGGAACACACAAATGGTAATAATTGGCATCAGTAATCACATCATGTATCTCTTCTCTAGGTAGGGGATAATGTTTGGGACCATTCATTTTCTGCAAACCCGCACTACTTGCGGCGATGAGGAGGATGAATAATTTCATACGAGCGGGGCAAGGGGCAGCAGCATTGGCTGAATATTATGCATGAAAATGCAAACATGGTACGCCAATATAATGTTTTTTCCAACCCATATCACAATCACAAGTTAGTCGTGTCGTCTATATTATTGGTGAGTTTATATGCTATTCATGAATAGAACGTATGCAGTGACAAGGCTTGTTGGTCACGTAAGTAGGTAGATACAATGGATTGAACAGGCTCTCTCGTGCCTTTTGGCATCAATATGTTTTCATACCCCCGTCGTCAACCATGTGGAAACTCAAGACAACGCCAGTGAAGGTTAACTGTTTATTGAAACAACAGCTGCAACAACAACTTTTACTTCTCTTTCACTTTGACGACTCTTGTGGAATGCACAATGAAGGATTTATTGGATCTTCCCAATGAGATTCTGCTACGGATACTACATTACGTCGAGCCTGTACAGATCTGCATCTTTCTTTCAACCTTGAGGAATCTGACTACACTGGAGGATAACGAGCAGTTTTGGCAATCCCTCGCTGGAACATTTGGAATCACGTGCAAGCAGCCATATGGGTCGTGGAAGGAATTGTGCTTTTCAGGTGACCTGATGACGACGTGTCCTCATTTGCAAGCAGTCGATTGTCCTTGGTCACTTTTACGAGCAGCATCCGTCAATATGCATGATACACCTTGCAGCTGTAGTCAACAATCATGGGCGTGTCTTGAATATGGGATTTGTCTAGGTAAGTAATCACAAAGAGGAGGTGGTGGTGAGCGGTATCCAAGCAACGCGCTATTCTGATATAAGATATGTTTATCCAAAGGATGCCGCGATGACACGCCACATTGTTTATCTAATCGCCAATGTGCTCATGCCGTTGTACTAAGGCTCTCAGTACCCACCTTCATGGAAGTATGGTGCTCTTCGTGTTCAAGAACGGTAAGAAGAAAAAGGCTGCGGGATTATGGGCACCAATAAGCTTATTGTTGATATATCTTAGCTTGGTCTATGGGAGGATCCTTGGAAAGAGCAGTACATGGTGCGATCGATATTGCGAACTTACATTTCCCCTGAGCAACAACCACCTGGCGAAAAGTCCACATTCATTCAACAAAGGAGGGAAGCAGAGCAATACCAGTTTTGGATGTGGTTCCGTAATCCTTCTCTCGATGCAAGCACCAACTTGATATCAGTCCATGGATGCTACCTTGTTGATCAAGAGTGGTTTGCTTCTTGGGTGGATTTTCTAAAAGGTAAAGCCTATTATCTATGGTTGTCATAGCTGTTGATGGCACTGATGCATGGTGGATATTGCTGCTATTACATACAAGGTACATCTGAAATCCCAGGCCGAGTGTCAAACGACAACTTACTTGCTTTGGATGGATCTATCAAGCCAGACCTTGCTTTGGGAAGGAACTTTGTTTTGCTTAGTGAACGCGCTTGTTCATTCATTACACGGATTTATGGTATTGATGGATCACTTGCATCTATAGGTAATATCGCAAGAAAGGAGGGGTTCTCAATGATAACATCACCATATTGATTCTCATTCATTAGATCATGTGAAGAACAAGCCTGAGTATGCACGTTTGGTCCATTCAGTACGAGTGCAAGAACAAATGGCTCAACACCAAAGAATAAGGCCTATTGTGGTCTCCGTAGAGCAATCAATAGTATAAATCTCTCATCATTAAACGTTATTATTTGTAAGCATGAATCGTGTTTATTCGTAAACGACAACATTGATGGATAAACGTGGCTGGATAACTTATGGCGCAGCAAGGGATGTCTCTTGTATCACAATGGCGCCGCCATGGTGTCATTGTACCAAAAGAGAGTCTTGCGCAGCGACACCACTTTATCACCTTTTTCTATTTTCTTTCACAATGAGCGACGACAATCCTAATGTACTCGACATTCACGCTCCACCAAGGCCAGCGTTTACTGTGGACACTCTTCAAGAACAGATCGGGGTACTTAATGTCTACTGTGAAACAAGGAGCCATGAGGGGGCACTGACTTCGGTGGATGCTATGATCGCCATGGTACAAGACGACATTCTGACGACGACATATTTGGAGCGTGCTTTGGCTCGGGCAGTTGGAGGATACATATCAGCAGCCTTGAAGGAGATAGACGAGGTGATCCAGCAACAGCCTACGCTTGTCAAAGCCTACATTTATGCAATACGAATCGCGTGTTTATGCAATCTCAGAAGGGGATGGCTATATTATCTTCAGGGCAAAGACAAAGTGGCTCGGCATGTACCTGAATTCGATACCTTCTCGAAGATTGGAGACGCTTTGGCAGCTACGATATCAAAGCAGAATAGCTGGAGACTCCCTTACGACGTCGTGGCAACCATTATTGAGCTGCTGTCTTTCGACGATCGGGTCAATTTCGCTCATACCTGCACATATTGGAAGGATTTCATACTCACTTGTCCTCAAGCCTGGAAACAACTACATTTTCAACCTGGGACGGATGCAAAGTGGGGTACTTGGCTCAAGACACATTCGGCTGCAATGCAACCATATATCCGCCATGTCATTATCGGTGATCAGAACGTGTTCAGCAAGTTTGTTATGCACATGAATCATCTCGAAACGTTAGGTAAGGAATTTGTGGTGTGGGTAAAAAGAGGATGTTACTAATACAAAAGATAGAGTTTAGAGATTTGCCCAAGTATACTGGATGGTTATACGGTGATAATCATGTATGGCCACACAACGTGATTCTGAGCTTCCTCCAGGCACGATTACGAGGGAAGAAGAAACAACTGAAATCCATCAGAACCAGCGGTCCAAGTTGCATCACTCACAAGTCAATAATGGATATCCTCACTTATAATCCTGAGCTCAACACACTGGCGGTGGATATCATTTCCGACGGTGAACCGCAGCCGACAATTGCAATCAAAACATCAATTACACTTTTCCTCCGGGAATTATCAATATTACATGCGCATCCCGATGCTCAGGGTCTTGCTTCCATCCTTGAAAGGTCACCCCATCTCGAGTCTCTCATATATATCACCAAAACACGTCAACCGCCACCCTTCGACAGTGCACATCCCGAATGCGAACATATTGCGAGCACCATCAGCAAGCATTGTCCAAGGATCAAGAGCTTATGTTATTTGCGAGATGAAGTATCATGGTGGAACACGTTTGTGAAGGAAGCTGCTGGACAAGACATCCTTGCATACTATGACATGTCTGACACCAAAGCTGAGGAACATCTTCTTGACTTTGCCAAGCGACATCAAGATACCTTGAAAGCAATCATCATTGATCTCAAATATACCCTTCCAACCTCTTACTTTGTTCATTTCCTCCTTCACACTACTCTGCCCCGGCTCACTTCACTCTACATTCGAGGAAGATTTGAATCGGCAACATCATTGGCTACCACCGACACCCGTTACTACCTTAGCTATTCAAAAGTTGCAAACATGATTCAACGGCATTCAAAACTAAGACATGTGAGACTTGAAAAGGCGTGTGAATTGGAAATGCCAGTATTGCAGGCGATATCCCGGTTAAATCAACTTGAGGAAGTGTCACTCGGCTTTTTTTATGTATCACTCATGAGTCGCATGGAGGATCTATCTATGTTGTTGGATAAAACGCAAGCGACACTCAAACGTTTTCACCTGCATGTTGGAGTCAGCAATCTCAACACACGCCATATCTTCAACCTTGTGGATAAATATGATCAATTGACACATTTGACATGCGGCACAAACCTCAACCTGATGCTGGATGGTATCACTGATTTCGTTCGCACGGGATCCAGCACCTTTTCTCCACCAAAAAGGTCACGACAATTAACCTCCTTGAGATTATTGGCACCATCAGGCAACTTGGACTACATGGCATTTGAACCCATATCTGATTTGGCTTTACTCCCAAACCTCAAAAACCTGGAAATCACACATTTGGCTGGTCAACGACTCTCTTCTACACTGATGGGTGCATTGATCATGCCTCGTCCCGATTTAACAGCTCGAATCACCTCTGGCGGTCACGTTTATATCTATCCTAGTACGATTTCTTCAGATTATAATAATAGTAGTAGTAGATAAAAAGATACCAAGAACCCTCACTCATAGACATAAGAACAGATACCAATTTGCATATGTATGCTATACAGTATTGATGATTGAAATTGTATTCACAAGAGGAATAAATAAGAGATGATTGGGATATATATATATGGGGAGGAGGAGATGTGTCATCCATGATCTAACTAAAAGTCTGTACGATGCTCAATATGGACAAACATGCCATTAAGCATACGCAATGTCAATGATGGCTCATAGGTAACTTCTTGATCAGGAGCGAGAGTGAACTTGTAACGCTTCAATAAAAAGACAATGGCGACAAGAGCTTCAAGGGTAGCAAGGTTTTGACCAAGGCAAACACGAGGACCAGCATGGAAGGCAGGCCATTGACCAGGGTTTTCACGTCGTACGTTACCCTCCTCATCGATCCATCTTTCAGGGCGGAAGGATTTGGCATCTGGACCCCAAACGCGTGTTGAACGTCCTTGTGAATAAGGTGACCAAGTAAAAGTGTCTCCTTTTCGCATCGGAGTACCATCGGGCAGGATATCATCTTCTAGTGCAACCTTGACATTGCTTGGAACTGAGGGATACAGACGCAATACTTCATAAAAGCTACATGTTTCACAGGAAAAGGAGTGGGTGAGTGAATGATAAGAGAGAGAGAGACCCATGGGATCTTCACTTACACAGCATGAGCATAGGTCATTTTTCGAATAGCCTCGTATAATGCTGGCGAATTAGATTCGTGTTCTTCATGGATGCATTCCTTAATCTCATTCAATAATTTGCGTTCGACACGTGGGTGAAGCATCAAATTGTAAAACGTCCATGAAAGTGCTTGTGCTGTTGTGTCGCGTCCCGCAATAATAAAGTTAAGCACTGTGTCACGTAATTCCTTGTCGCTCAATGGCTCCCCACGATCATTATGAGTATTCATGAACCGAGACAAAAGATCCTTGTGCACGGCTCCCTCCGCACGACGTTCGGCAACCATGCGATAAGCAAAGTCATCAATGATTTTGAGGTGCTGGCGAATCGATGGCGTGTGAGGACTCAAGATGGGATGCAGGAATTCTTTCAGTCCATTGAAGGGGTCAATGAATCGATCGAGACAATTGGCTTGGCATATATCGAAGCTTTCGGCAAAGGGAACTAATAAAGATGGCATTGAATACATCGTTCTGTCATCTAAGTTTCATAGAGTGGGTGGGTGGGTACCTTTTCTCTTGCTCAACAATCCATCCAAATGAGAGCCAAATCCAATACTGACAACATAAATGAGACGAATGAAATAGATGCGGGGAGAAAAGAAATGGATACTCACAGCACAAACGAATCGAGCGTAAACTTGTGCATCACATCATGGAAATCGACCGTTTTGCCATTATCGGCTTTCTTATCAAAGATATGCTCGGCCATTACATGAAGCTCCTTGACAAAGACACTATGTACATAGCATGATCTGTTAAAAAAAGCATACCCAATTTGGCATTGTAACATATACATACTCTGTAAAATGATCTCTAAAGTTGGCAACGTTGAATAAAACTGAAGCTGTTTTTCTTTGGTATTTCCATCCTTCGCCGTTGGCGACGAAAATGCCATGGCCAAAGAGATCACCCAAGGCATCTCTCATTTGTTGCCCCTTGACATAGTTTGAAAAGTTGGCTAAATTGAATAGCATATGAGTACATGCATTGTTATGCATCTCCCTCCTCCTCCCATCCTGTTACACGTACTCTTCAACACATATTCAATGTTCTCTGGACTGACAGATAAGACTGCAGGGGGCATGAAAATCACGGAATCGGCACTGAAATAGTAATAATACGCCACTTGGATGATGAGAATAGGACATGCATGATAAAGGATGATAAGAATACTTTACATGGTTACGGCATCATATTTCTCAAAGTTTTCCAAGAGAGCATCATAAATTCGGTGCTTGTTGGAGAGTTGCATCCAAAGAGTACCAATGAGTGGATGACCGGGAACAAAGGTGACGCCTTTAGGTCGCTCCCTAAAGACGGCTCGATCATTGTATTTGAGAGCCAACGCACCAAGAATAGCTGCTGCTGCACCACTTGTAGCTGCTGCAATACGCAAGGTTGGATTGTTTTGTGAGGTAAAGGTATCGATAATGGAGGACATGCTGGTGATAGAGAAGTAAAAGGGAGAAAGGAAAGGGTAACAGTAGTGAGAAGAGAGAAAACAATGAGCGCGTTTTGATTTCCTGCACACCATTTATATATTTGCCCCCGTCATCACCCCCGCCCGCTTGTAGCATTTTCCACGTGCCTCCTCAACGCACTCCTGGGTTATGGCGTAACGCAGTAAAATCAACATCTCATAATCGTAAATTCGCCTTATGAATTAGAGCATGGATATGGATTATTGCATTCATTCAGCCACGTATTACATCGGCGTTCTTGACAGCAAATCCCAGATCGGTGGATTGGTATCCAGGACCATGCTTATTGTTTGGATTGTCACACAAGCGAAACATAATCGGTGCAAACACGTCATTCGATGAAGTGAATGTCATAATCATGATTTGCCCATTTATGATTCTATTCAACAACAGATCCTTATTCCGATCCAATACCTGACGCGCACGGTTGTTTACAGTAGACACAACATTGCAATTTTTCTTTCTTGATGCACAAAAAGGCCGTTTAACCCCATCCCTCTACACGTTGATGAGCGACAACATCATGGCTTGATTTAAGATATGAGATTATTCGCATGATAGATGAATCCCTTTATTATCCTTCCATCAATGATTAAAGATTATGCATAAAACAACATGTCAAATGGCCATTCTTAGATTGAAATTAAGCTGTGTTTATTACAACATGATCATCTTCAAAGAAGCGATGGCTCTTCATCCATAGATTTCTTAATGCGTAATAGAATCGTGGTCTTCCAGTGGTCCAGCTTGGTCAATTGGTCGAATTCAAATACTTTTTGAGTAAACAATTCAACGTCGCCATTATCAACGCATTCAAGGATACCCTATCAAGGTAAAAAAAAGTCCATGTGAGTATCACACGCCACCGTCACCGCCACCTTGTGAATCCGTAGACTGATCCTCACCACTAAGAACTTGTATTCACGGGTGTTCTCAAATGACATGTCCATATTGCAATACTTGTCTAGAGCTTGCCGAGTCCGTACGAGGTCCTTTTCAGGGGTGTGTGTGAATGTGTGCATTGTGAGATTGCATGATAAGTGGATGATTGCTTACCCCTGTACATAGGTGGCACAGGCCAGCTTTCAAGAAATATTCTTTGATGGACCATTTGGTTAATTGGTTGTCAGCCGATGCTGTAGCCACTGTCTCCAGGTTCTCGATCGCCTTGTCGTATTGCTCTAATTGTGCTGCAAAATGGGCCACCTTGAGAAGACATTTGTTCACCATCCTATGCGAAAACTCACGTGAGTCATCCACAAACCGACAACATATATATATATATAAAACATACGCTTGTTGATCATCAGCCATGTGCAATGTTGCAGCTTGTTCCCAGTTGTACATGGCACCTTGCAAATCAATCAAATCGGATTCATAGATCTCTGCAATTTCTTGATGATGCTTTGCAGCATTTCGGAAATGTGCACCTTCCTTGTCAATCTTGATAGCGCTGTCAAGCATAGAAATCGCCACTATGATGGATGATGAGTGATAATCATCACCTCCTTGGTTACTACTTACTTTCAGGCTGATTCTTTTTGTAGCACTTTGCTGCACTTTCATAGGCTTTGGATGCGTCATACAGGGTATCGGATGTTTTCATAAAGAGCTGTGCAGCTTTGGTAAAGGCTTCACCGGCATCGTTCCCTTTTCGGTGTTTGAGAAAGCTAGGGTAAGCATATGTGTATCGATATGCCATCTCATGACGCGCCTGGGGGCCGCTTACAGCGCTGTGCTAGCTTGAACGTATTGCCGGCTTTCTCATACAATTCAGCTGCTTCTTCTTCTTTGTTGCCACCTCCAAACCATGACCAGCTGTTTAATCGTTTGTCGGCTTGTTGCAATAACTCTTGTGCTTGACGTTCTGACATTGGCGGGTCAATTGCGATGATAGTCACTGCAATGCTGTATCGGGAGAGATGAGATGGGGTGCGTAAAGGGAATTAAAAAGCAACCTGTATACAAGCAAAAAAGTGTGGCGCGAGTAGAGCGAGAGGAGGGGAGAGGATAATGCTACGTGTGCTCGAGTTGAAATCTTGCGAGAAACAAACCCAGCCAATCAAACCTGCTTGATTTTTCCAAAGTGCCATTCATGCTATTATGCCATATTGCAAGCAGTGATGAATTCAGACAATGATATTATACATGTCTGATATCACAATCACACCGCCACTGGCGATAATACAACAATAAGGCATACTAGACTACTAGATCAATAATAAAGATGCATGAGCCACACCACCAGATCTAAGTTATATCGCACTAAACCACCACCAGTACTATAGTTGCTTAAAGTGACAGATCCGGTTGCTTTAGTACTTTGCAAAACACCGCTGGCATGTCAAACAACATTACCAATATTGCGGATCTCACCTTAAATACCACAATGAATCGAATTCTTTGTTCTTTGATACAAAGACCACTGCTGGCACAATTACACATGCCTTGTACAACGTCTATGCAGCGCCATTTTAATCTGCTGAGCCGCACGAGCACTTGTGATACCACTTTTTCTTGCTTGCTATGCTCAGCTTGAGTAGAAGAAGAAATATATATATAGAGTGTAGGTCTGTGTACAATTTGACAATTTTTCTTCTTGCAAACAGCATAATGACATCCACAAGTCAGGTACGTATCTGTGGCAGTGAATAATGCATGGATTGCTTTTATTCAAAAACGCTTCTTCCACGACTACTCAGTCTTCTCCCCCGATCTACTACCAACCTCGACAAAGTGCAATACATGACGCTCCTATCGAACCTTATGCGCCTGGACCACCACCTCCACCTGCACGCTCTGTAGTTTTGCATTGTATGTCCCATTTTCCCAACACCCTTCATCTTTGCACACAGAATAGGATATAAAATACTAAATCATTTACTTGCTATAGATGAGGATATTGCCAATCAGAATCTCGGGATTATCAAGGACGATGATGTGTATGACCTAAAGTGTGAACACTGGTATGTGTCAGATTTCCATGACAACCCTGACAAGGTCTACGGCCCAGATTTCAAAGCCGGTGGAAATAGCTGGTAAGAACAACCTCTTGGTATTATGGATCCAAATGCTTAAATGCTGCAATGTACATAGGAGATTGGTACTCTATCCCAGAGGAAAGGACGGGCTCAGTGAACATGTATCCATCGACCTGCAGTGGACGAGCGGGTTGTATGCATCCTCCTACGACCATATCCATGTACAATTTGTTATCTGCATGTCCACAATGAGCTTCCCTACCAACTATACTTGCCGTAGTAAGTCGACATTGTACACCTCGCATTGTGGGCTCATGGCTCACATGGGATCGCATGCACCGCAACACAGGTACTTCGTTTCGATTCACCAAAGCTGAAAGCGAACACGGCTTTACCGAATTTGGCAACTTTGATCATTTGACACGCAACGATTTTGACACTGGTCGTGAAGCATTTGTCAAGAACAACAAGACACGTATTACATGCATTATTCGTATCCTAAAGTCCACCATCGATACCAATTCTCGGTACACTGGCACTAGTGCGTAAGTATATGCTACACAAAAATCCAATCTTACATTGACCTTCTTGCTTGTATTCAAAAGTGATCCGTATAACTCGAGGGCGAAAACAGGACATATTGGATTAAGGCGCATCGGCAAAACGTCCTATATGGAAGCCGTCATACAGCTACTTTTCAACATTAGAAAGTTCCGAAAGGCGATATACAACATACCAACCGGCAACGTGGATGGCATCGTCACACCTTCAGATAGCCCAGCATTGGCATTACAGCGCTTGTTCTATCGCATGCAATTTGGCACAGATTGCCCATGTACGTTATCCTGCATCGTCATTGCATCATTATTATTGACCTTTGTGCCTTCTTTTTTCTAGCTCTTGCTGAGCTGATCCAATCCTTTGGATGGAACGACCGTGACATTAATAGCTCTGGAGGAGAGGAGTGTATCGAGTTCCTTTTGGCCTTTTTACGAAGCATGGATGATACCTATTTTAATGTAATGCATTGCCGTGGATGAGGTCACAAGCGCATGCTAATTGATCATTGTATATATGTAGAAAACAAGCCCTTGGTCTGAAACTAGGAAGCTCTTTGGTAATGAAGTAGCGCATGCTGGTCGAGAGTATTTCTTGGAATCAAGTAAGTAATGATCACCTATAAAACCATGTTACAACTACTAATATGCATGCCATTAGTGATTTCACTCGATACAATAGGATGCTCATCTATACAAGAATCCTTATCTAAAGCAACAAAGAGGGACTGGGCTTTTCGAAAACGCTTACGCATCAAGGCTCTTGCTCCAGTATTATTGTTTGAGCTCGATATTTGGAGGCAGGATTATGGACCAACGCTTCAAAAGGTAAGCTTCGATTGATACATCTTCATGCATTGGCTTATGGCAAGTGTATAGATTGACCACAAAGTGTCTTATCCACTCCACCTTAACATGAGTCCCTACACTGAAACATTTGCCAGAGACACAGAATGGGAACGATACGTTTTATTTGGGTAAGAAGAAGAATTGGAATCGATCAAGCATCATATTAACTTTTTTGTCATCAATATGTAAGAATGATTATGCATTATGGATCAGCCAAGAACGGAAACCATTGCACCTATATCAACGGTCTCTCAGGTCACTCGGAATGGTATGGATGAATTATTTTGGAGCATACTGAATGCATCATTATCTAACAATTTAAATCATGTCAGGCTCAAGTTTGATGGTTGGAAAGTGGAAAATGTGCCGGTGGACGAAGTCTTGAATCCTCAGCAAAGGGGAAGCTCTGTAAGGCGGTACAAGCGCAACAACCCCTACGTCTTATGTTACGTTCGTGAATCCCATTTGAATGAAGTGCTCTGTCATATCACAGCAGAAGATATCCCCACTCATATCCGTAATATCAATGCCTAATAAAACCTGTAATATAGTACAACACATCCCGTGCCTGATATCGATGATCTTGTGATCCTCTTTCATGCCGCTTTGCTGCAACAATGATTCATATGATCGTTACACAAATGACGATAAGCTATGAGAGCCAATTTTAGATGAATGGCTTTAGGTTTGAACGAATAATAAAGTTGTGTTAGATACTATATCATCTCCCGGGTTGCTGAGAACCTATGAAAGCAATACAATCAATAATAATGAAATCGCGACAATGAGTACAAATGAGCCACCAGAGGCAAACCAAAAATATACTTTATTATTCAGGTGACATGATTTAGCGTGCCATAGGATGATACGCATGAGCCCAACACGTGAAACATCGTTAGCATCATTGCTCACGATATTACATGCATGCCCTAACCAAGCCCAGACATCAAAGCGTCAACTTGCCATACGTATCCAAAAGAAAAATTCATAAGCGAAAATGCATGTTGGTGAGAGTAAAAACTCAGCAAATGTAAAAGCGGATAAACCATTGTCTTCATGCAGGGTTTTCATTATACAAATAGAAGCGGATGTAGTGTCGTTGGATGGGTTTATAACAGAGTAAATGCATGGGGGAGTAGTGTGTGTGCGAGAGTCTATAATTGTATGGTAACGTCTACTGCAGATACTTTCCGTAGATATTCTTGATTTGCTCCATGAACACAAACATGAGCGTAGTGTGTGGTCTAAAAGGGGGAAAAAAGTTAGCCCTAATGATCATACACACACGCAACCCAATAATTTACCCGATCCGAAGATAATGTGCGGAGAATCCCTTGTATAAACCTCGAATACCCTCTGTTCTCGTCAACTTTAAGAAGCAATCGACCGGGCTGTTGTAAAGTAAGCCACGACCAGTCACTGGATCAACACCTTGATTGTACATGCGAGTAGAAATGACATCGAATGGATTCATGGCGATAGAAACGAGGAAACCAGCAAACATCGAAGTAGCGAAATGAGTAGCGATGCTATCAGGGAGACCGAAACGGGAGACAAGAATCTCTTTGCCAAACATGTAGGTAGGCATTTGCACAGCTGAGCCCACGCCGGCACGGGCCATAGCAGCATCTGCGCCTCGATAGATACCCTTCAAGCCTTCACTGCGATAGATACGACTCAATGCATTCCATGCCGAATCAATTTCATGCTGATGACCGATCTGTTTGAATACTGGAGAATACGACTGTTGTCTCGTCTTGATAAGGTATAATGGTGAACCGAGCAAAGCACCTGTTACACCCGCAACCGCTCCAGCAAACACGCCCGAGGCTAACATGCCTTGCTTGGATTGGATATCGAACAAGCTGACGGCTGCATTTTGCACAGGCTCATATAATCCGATCCGACTGCCATTCAAGCAAACCTGGTAGACATAGGCAACACCGAGACCCCGTTGAATGCCACGGATTCCCTCATGCTTAAGGATGACTTGAAGTGCCTGGAGACTATTGTGATAAGGCCGGGCAGAGGCTGAAAGTGCACCAGCACGCACCAGCTCGCCTTGAAGTTGTAACCGAGTCTTGACTACCTTTACTTCCAAAGTCAATAAACGTACTATGTAGTCTCCCGAGAAAAAGTAATATCCCTTTATATACCTCGAGTGGATTGGTAAAGGTTACGGCTCCACATGCTGCAAGACCACCGATCGTAAAACCAACAAATGTTTCCTTGAGTTTGCTAGGGCTTGTCGTTTCGGCTGTTTGTTGTGGCAATGTTGCCGTGGTCTTGAGTGATTCCGATGTCGCCATTAAAAGTCGATGGAGAGTAAATGTAAGGTTGTGGAGATCAAACTGAAAGAGAAGGTTCAAAATACACCAGCAAGTAGACAGGGGAAATCACTCTTTTAATGCTCAGTGGTTGTTTCACAGGTTCCTAAGAAATAATGAAGCGTCTTTATTCCCCCACACGGGCTATTCTAATATGTATGCAATGACTTGGCCCAATGATTGCTGTGACCTGCAAAGATTGCATCTCGTCCATGCTTGTCTGTTTTTTTTTATGATCGACTTTTTACTTCCAAGTTGGGTTGCTCAAAGGTGAGTGTGACATGGCATATAACCATGACGACGACCATATGACTCTACTACTACGAATACTGAAACATAGCTTTAATGAATACTACAATATGGGCCTGAACGATATTGCGATATGACATGGAATGAAATGCACCAATGGTAACGTAAAAAGAAGCCTATTTACCCCGTATTCACGGTTTTGTGACACATCTTTGTAAACACCATTAAAGCACAGACGGCAGATCCGATGGGTCGGGTAAACCTCTTTTGCAGAATGATCCAATGGACGACAAGCAGCATGGTTTCATCGAAATAAGCATCGTATGTTGTTGGACGTCATCCACCGTCATCTTGAACATAGCAATATAGTAAATCATCAAAGAGATTTATTTTCTCACACTGCATCACACGCATAGTATGCATGAAAAGCAACAAATAATTTACCCCCACTCCTTCCAGCTAACTACGAGAGCGGAGCAAGGATATGAGCTGCGGAACTAATGGGGATCATCATGCAACTTGTAACAGCGTAGTATCCATTGATTGAATAATAAAAGGATGGCACTGATTGAAGTATATGAGAGAGGGAAGGAGGGATAAGATGACCAAGTCAGTGGTTGCCTCGTGACTCATTTGTGTGTGGTAGAGTTTCATTTTCATCAAGGGCAAGTTTATGCGACTATTTCCTCTCTTCTCTCTTCTTGTCAAGCACTCACACACTCCTCTCTTACTTTATACACTCGCTCTCTTTTTCTCATTTCCCCCCCCTTCAATTCAACTTATACCAACTCCATTGATAACACAACCACTACCTTACTATCCCGCAGCAAACCTATTATGAAGCAAGCATCCAATGACTACCAACCAGGTGTCCGTGCCGAGCCTAGATTCCTTAGGTAAGGATGCTACATCCGCAGTCGTTGTCTACTTGCGAGATCATTGACAGCTCCCATTGCTCATAGAGATCCCACTTCGCTCGAGTTTATTTCCTCGGGCCTGACTCGTTTCTCGTCCTATGTCGTATCCAACTTGCCCAAACGTAAACCAAGCATGCAGCAGCAATACAGCGACCTACAACCACCTTTGCTCTTTTATCAGCAACAACCTGCTCCTCCTCCACCATCTCCTGTGACACCCGTCAGTTCAAGCTTGGAGGATCAATCAACAAAACCAGAACTAGAAGACGATCATGATAAAGTAACCTTTGCCTCGTTTCAACATATGGAGACATTAGGCATGGATGATACTGTTTCTACACGGTAAGATACATACATCAATTACAGCATGGATGGGGGATCGACGACTCATTGGTATGATGATTAGACGTTTATGCTTGTTACTGGGATATCACGATGGATTTCAAATTTGGGATATCACCAATCCAGATAATATCCACGAGATATGTTCAATTCGAGACGAGGAAGCTTTTGGAACAGTGTCGTTTATGCATATCATCAATTCCCCTTATCAGCAAGATACAAAAGATAAACATCCACTATTGGCCATTGTGTAAGTATGGATGGAGAGAGATAGAGAGAGAGGGAGACGTGGGAAGCGACATGTATTCAATGGAGATTATCTAGAACAAGTCGTGAACCTGCTGACAATGACGCTATGGGTGTGATGGATCCTGATCATACAAGAAGAGCATCCACGTCATCCGCTAAATCATTTCATGCAACATGTACGGTGCTTCGATTTTATTCGCTCAACACACATCAAGTCATCAAAGAAATCCACAATATGGGTGATGAGGAAGAGGAGACTAGGATAACAGCCATCAAGAGTAATCATACAGCGGTGGTGGTGGTAAGTGAGAGTATGACGTATATAATGTGCGAGTTGCTAATTTAGGAATATGTAGGGATGCACTGGGAGCTCTGGCTCTACATTACATGTATTGTCGTGCAAGACACTTGACCCCTTATCCACGCCAATTACAGACGTCTATCATGATCCCATCAATGGTCCTGTCTTTACACTGGGTGCCCGCTTCTTGGCCTATGCTACTCATTCTCCTGTGTTAAATGACGATCTTGCTCTCAGTCAACATAAGGGCATCGGTGGAACAGGTCTTGGTGTACTTCAAGGGGATAAGGATGTGAAGGATATCGCCAAGGAAGTCGTGAGTGGAGTCAAATCGTTGAGCGAATATGGATACCAGACACTCTCCAACTACTTTGGTAACCATCCACAAGATAAGATGCAGCCACCACCTCCACAACAACAAGCGCCTTCAGTAGTATCATCTTCACCTCGTACTATATCGCCTATGGGTATGCGTTATGATGAACGAACAGCCAGTCCAATCCCATCAAGCAGTACACAAACAGCGACAACCACAACAACAACAACAACTCATAGAAAAACACCTGCTGCAGGCATGGTAGGTCTTTGTTCATTATATGAAGAGTAGGATAAGGTTACTTAAAGAATGTGCATGCATTTTAGGTGATGATTCGAGACATTGCTAAATTACCAACGACACCCACTCGCAACATGTCACTATCCACTGTGGCCCATTTTCGACCCCACACGCATCCATTGTCATGCTTGACATTCAATGCTGCAGGAACACTACTATTGTCTGCATCAAAGCAAGGTCATACGTTTCACATATTTGGAGTGTTGCCTAGCAACAACGTGGTGGGCAACATATCACATTTATACAGTTTGGCACGTGGATACACTGATGCACAAGTCGAGGACTGCCAATTTTCAGCGGATTCAATGTGGTGTTCGGTCAGCACAGCACGTGGCACTACTCATGTGTATGCCATCAATCCTTATGGCGGTAAACCTGAGATCATGGGCCATGTAGTAGGCAAAGTCAACAATCCACCGGTGCGATTATTCATGAATCAGCAACGTAAATTAGAAAAGGTTTGTATTGGTAATGAGAGAGAGGTATAATACAATGGATTGACATTCCTTTTTTTCCTTCAAGAGTACATCCCTTGGAAGTGTGGTGCGTGTCAAACAACGACGACCCATGATAACAGAAATGCATGACGATTTGGCTTTGAATCAACAGCAACAACAGCAACATTATCCAACAGCAGCCATCCCTCCACCTATACCAACACGATCATCTCACTCCAGACAACCACGAGCAAAGTTATCCACAATGTTCCTTCTTCCAACCAAAATCCCATATCTTGTGCATGCATCAAAATCATCTCACAGCGGTACCAACAATACCAATGGCACGGGTCATACCAATGCAAGTGGCAGCAATAGCAGTAAAGCTTTACTGGATGGTGGTGCGGCTTCATTCAAAGCATTCAAACAACAAGCTTCATCTAGCCTTGGTTCTATGCTATCATCTTTTGGCTCGAGTATCAGCAGCACGGACTCATCCTCTTCATTTTCATCGATGCGTCAACATCATGCATGGACATCTGCTCATGACAAGCTAGCTGACAATCGGTTATTTGGATTTGACGAAGAAGAAATGCCAACTGTGGAAGATGACGATTCGAGGACATTGCATGATGGACGTATCGGATATCAAGATATGTATTCAATTCATCCACGAGGCATGTTGACATTACATCGATGCTGGGTGAGCAAGTCTGTTGTCAAGAAACGTGATCATTCGCGAACGATTGAATTGGTGGTGAAGCAAGAGGATGTAGCAGAATGGTCCATGGCACGTACAACCGAATGGGAGCAAGTCAAAGTGTCACTAGCACGTGATAACAATGCAACGGATGCCACGACAACGACGACAAGGAAAAAGAAACGACGCACTCCATGGCTTTCGAATGCCGAGATCACGACATGTTTACCAGACGAACAACCCCTGTGGACATCATCCCAGTTTAGTCTACAAACGTTTTCAGAGGATCCTGCTACTTTATCCAAAAAGCTATGGAAAACAGGCGAAATGCCAGAAGCAAAACCTGTTCATGTGCGACGAGAATTACCTGAACCCTATTCAAGCCGTATCGATCGTGTTGGCAAGACTACTGCACGGATCACTAGTCAAGATGAAGAGAATTTGGATGATGCTTTGGCTGAACTAGAAGGTAAGTAATGGCCTTTTTCATGCTATGACATGAAACTCAATATTTCATACTTTGTAGATAATCTTTCCAAGGCTATGCAAACTACCTTCACTACGCCATCACCTACAACATTGTTATCAGGCTCGTATGGTAGCGCTAGTCCAGCTGGATACAAGCGAGGATTACAGCAACCCATTATACCAGGAAACAATGGAACAACTCCTTCATCCATATCCTTTGAAGATGCACACCTTATCAGCATGGGTAGTGGTCCAAGTCCAGAAGACTTACTTACACATCACCAACAACAAACACGTGGCAATATGGCACTTCATCACAGCTCCTTGATACAATTTGATGAAGATGAAGAAGTACGCTTGCCAGCCACTCCAAGCATGCAGAGCAGTAGCAGCATCAGACTTGATGACGACGATGGTGATGACCCTCCTGTCATGGATCAACAAGTATTTTCTCCTGACGGTGACAATGAAATGGCTCATCCAAGTGAATCTATTTTTGCTGAACGACCCCCACCATCCTTGTAGTAGAATGAATGTACATACCCCCCCCCAACCCGATTGACCCTTCATTGTTGTCCTCTTATATCAAAGCACACACACCCAACCTATATATGTAATTCAACCATGTTTTGAAAGAGCTTATAAAGAAAGTGTTTATGTACAAAGAAAGCTATTGGTGCTGAACATTACAAAGCAAAGGTGGAAGCGTAAGTTCATGGTAGTTATTGACATGACCACCCTTGAGGATGGAATGAAGTGGAGGTAATTGAATGCAGATATCATCATCTTCCGGTGGTGGTGAAGCCATGAAGCTTGCAGCTGTTGTTGGCTTCATCATTTTAGGTGTTGTGTGAGTGTTGTTGCGACACGGAGAGGAGTGTGATGATGATGAAGAAGAAGGTGGTACCACTTGAATGACTTGGAGCTTACGCTTCTTTGCTTGCTGCTGCTGTTGTGTATGATTGCTGTCAAAGAATAAACATAGAAAGTTGTTACAAATGAGGATGGGTGGGAAGAAATGATCATGTGTAATCATTGTAACCTTACATGCGATGTTGTTTTCGAATCCTTAACCTGACGCCTTGGTCTGAGAAGGAACGTGTTAAAAAGGTAGATTCATCAAAACCGGGAAATCGTTTGGATGGATACACAATGAAGGGCTCTGTCATGATTGTTTTGCAATTGCGAACCTCGTCCCTGCCCACCACCACCGGTTAATTCATATAGCCCTTCAGTGCGTGAAAATGTAAATGCTTACCCGGTCATTTCAAAAAGAGAAAAATGTAACCGGAATTGACCCTCTTTTATCACGGCAAGATCACCAAATATGAAAAATCCAGCATCCCTATTGTCAATATCCCGGAGTCGATACAATGAAGATACCGTCGTTCCCACAAGGTATTCCTGAGAAGGTAGCAAAGTACATGTAGGATCATCAGCAGCCACCAAATTTGCCATGACATAATAAAATGGGCTTTGTAGAAGGAAATCCCTTTAACACATATCAGTGATATCGCTCTTGTTACACTATGTGGCGGTGGTGGATTGTTGTCGAAGAATACCGTACCTCGTTATATTTTGGGAACGGTGCACCCATTCAAGTTTCAAGATAGGCGGTGGGTCAATTGGTTGTCTGCGGTCTGCAAATCATTCCGTCGTGTGTGTGTCAACATGGCAGGTTCTGCAAAACAAGGTACAGCGAAAAATGAATACCTCGTTCATTGGGTGAGCACACTTTAGTCAGCCGTGGCTGTTGTCGTAAGTTAAGGTTATAATCCCTGAATGAAGTTTGTGTCAACATGGCTGTTCTTTTCAACATGGTTAATTTACGAGGTCATACATACCTTTCGCGAGGGAGATGTTTGGTCAGCGAGCTTGATATGAAGCGATAAGTACATGAAGTATTAAAGGAGGAGGAGGATTCAACAGACGAGGGATGATTAAACTGGCATGACGAGCTCATAGTCACGTACACAAAAGAAAACTGGGGAAGAACGAAGGGAAAAAGCTACTTTTGAGGAAAAAAAGATGCTAAAGCTAGTTTTGAGGTATCGAGAAACCCACTTTAGTCAATTTAACCCAGAGTGCAAAATAGGGTTACACGTGCATCGGTCATAGCTCCCCGCCAACTTGCAGTTGTTGGAATGGGGTTGCACACACATACACACATATCAAGCATTAATACCCTACTGTAGTTGCATATTTCAATAACGTATCTAAGGATGGGTGTCAATGATGATGATGATGATGATGATGATGATGATGATAATGCTAGTAAAAGAGACATAGACTTGCATCATCAGTAAACAGTACTAATGTATAGTTATTACATCATCCGTTTGCAAGCAAATACAAATGCGGTTTGGTGGTGCCCATTTTGGCTATTTCTTTCTCAAAGCCAAATCATCGCGTGCAACCCATCTTTTTCCCGCTCTTTGCCGTATCCAAGCACATATCATAGCAACATGTCCTGGTATCAAAAACAGATTCGGTTGTCACCTCAACCAAGAGGTACTATTTTATTCTCTTATTGTCGGCATTCCGGTTATTAACGAAACGCTATGCTACTTTAGGTTGCCATTTGGTTCATCAAGAGATTGTCAGCCAAGTGCCCGAAATTCGCGATTACAAGGTTGGCATGGCCAACGTCTTTTGTAAGTAACCTTGCCGCAGGGTCCAACGCAGCTTTTTTGACCTCGTTCATCGGCAGCTGATACGCGACTGTCATAGTGCAACATACGTCGGCGAGTCTCATGATCAATGAAAACGCTGACAGGACTGTGAGATCGGATATGTCAATGGGGTTGGATAGGATCGTTCCCGAAGACTGGCCTTATGAACATGACTATGAAGGATCGGATGACATGGTAGGCTTCAAGATTGTAGTAGTAGTCATCAATGTCAACTCATTATTGTATACATAGCCTGGTCATCTAAAGTCTGGCATTGTCGGTACATCGCTCAACATTCCTATTACCAATGGACGTCTCAACACTGGTACTTGGCAAGGGTAAGCAAGTCATTATCACGTATCATGCTGAATGAGCTGACACGATTGCTTAAGGATCTATCTCTGCGAACATCGTAACCATGGCGGATCGAGAAAGGTGGTCGTCACTCTACAAGGTGAAAAATCATAGAGGTAGAATGTAGCGGTTCGAATAGCTGTTGTTGGAATAAATACAAGAATTGAAGAATACATCATCGAACATGCAGCTGCAGGATATATATGAGAAAGGATGTGTTTGTGTATGAGCGTTTTGTAGATTATAATGCATGAGAGATTGTTTATTATTGTTGGTTGTATTACATTATCATATTCTAATTCAGTAACTGATTGCTTGTCAAAATCACAGAAATCATTGCTGTAACTTTTGGTATATTCTCTTCAAGACCTCGTGTTCTTCTGGATCCAAGATACCATCTGGGAGAGTAGCTGGATCGGGTATATAATAACGCGTCTCACTCGATGAGATGGATGGGGTTCGTTTTTGTTCTTCATCCTCGGTTGACGTGACTTCCAGACCGGCAGGATCGGATACAGTGGCTGCTGCTACCGGGGATGGTAGTGATGCAGGAGCGGGAGCAGAAGGTGTCCACCAGAATGTGGGGTAGCGTCGATCGATATTGTTGACAATCATTGCTATGACAACCATGACTGTCAATGACAGCATCATGACACCGATATAGTACCATCCCAAATCTCCAGCTTCCTTGATCGCAATGGGGATGATGGTAGTTGCACCTGCTGGAGGATGAACGCACTTTAGAGCAAGCATCAACACAAGCGTGATAGCGACACTCGTAGCTCCAGCAACCCATCGAACATGTTCTACAGCAGCTTCAGGTGTGTTGATATGAAGAAACATCTGGTTGATCGCCACGCCTATAATAGACGCAACAAGCGTGCCACCCAATACGTTGCGAGGTTGTGCCAAAGGCGATTCGATAGCACCATACACCAGAATGGCCGAGGCACCCTAATGAGAAAAGAGATCAGAAGGTGTGAGAAAACAGGGCAATGGGTATGTCAAAATCAGGAAACTTACACAACTTGCTATAATCATAGGGACATTATGTTGGACACGAAAGTAGGAAGAGTAGGTGAAGATAATCTCGACAATGGCAATGCCAACAAACGCACCCAAGAAGGCCCATATGCAAGTACGCCAAAGAGGGAGTGGTTTTTTGTTATAGCTGTGAGCACCAATAAACCGAGTGATCCACCATGGCCATTTGTCGAAAAAATCAGTCATCGATATGATAGGTTGATGAGAGTGATAAAGAGAGGAGAAGGCAGATAAGATATGATAACCAGTTGTCAGCGGATAAAGATGCAACTGCTGAGTCAACAACCCCATCCGAACAAGATTTTCCTTTATGTGCGTGAGTGTGCCTGAAACAAATCAAACACCCATCACTTTCCATCGTTACCAAGCACATGACTTTCTTGTCGCTGCTACACCTGCTATGATATCTGATAACGGGCCTTCCTTAATATAGTCCCTAATGCTGAAATGACAAATCATTCAACCAACCAGCGATGGTATATACGTATCACGCAATGGGGCTGGGAACGGGGGAGATACATATTTGTAGAGGACATGGCTAATAGAAAGGATCGGGTTACTTCCATTAGATATCATCTCTTCCTATGTTTAGATAGATACATGCCATGTCTTCCTATGTTTAGGTAGGTAGATGTAGATTGCGTGTCGGACCTTCATGGTCATAAAGATAGGTCTACGGTATATCTTTTTCCTAACAAGCATATGCCAGCCATTGAGACTGATGCCTTCAAACGTAAGAGCTATGCGTATATAACTCTTTAAGAGCGTACTGGTATCATGAACCTCTTCACACCATAATGTATACAACACAGTTTATTTGCATTAATGAACATGTTCTCCTGCATAATATTGCTTTATCCAACAGTGACTGGATGCTTTGGATGGTGACGACGATGACGTTGTTTGTGATGTTTCTTTTTTCCTGAGCTTGTGTTTTTCAATGCGGTGAGTTTTCTCGCACGTTGCCATTCATGCTCCTTGTGTTCATCCAATTTTTCCAACATGCCTTCAGCACGCTTGACAAGGGAACGACGTTGATTTCTGATTTTCTCTTCTCCATGTGATTCGATTGTATCAAGCTTGATCATGATGCGCATGATAGCATCCTCGCAACCAAGGAATTCACGATTATTGGGGGTGGTTGCTGTCAATTGAAGAGTGCCGCCTTGTTCGGATGGTTTGAATTGCAGGGGAGTTTTCAATACTGTAGGAAGGCGATCCTTCTCCATATTTTCCAATTCACGTTGTATTTGAAGCAGTTCTGGATGTTGAATAACAGGCTCAGAAGGTGGCAAGTTTCGCTTTTGTTGTTCTGCTATTTCATGCACACGCTGTGCTGCTGCAGTAGGATCAGCTGCTGCTGCTGCTGCTGGTGGAGTTGCATTGGATAGGTCATCATCATCATTTACCAATTGCTGCTGCGGGGAAGCACTTTCAATATTGGATGTGGCAGGGTCAGCAGGGGTAACAACATGCTTGGGTGCATAAGCGGGCTTTTGTTCTTGTTCTTCTTGACACGCTTCTGGTACTTGCTGCTGCTCATTGCTCACCAATTCATCCAGCAGATCCTTCAGATTGAGCACGCGACCCTGCAACGGTGGATCAGGTGATGGCGCATGGTATCGTTCTTGCTGTACGGATGTCGCCTGAGGCATGGGTGCGTTCTCACGCGTGACAGAAACTGGTTCTCGTTCCCTTTGCTGTTGCTTTGGCCAACTCTTCAAGATGTCTTCGTATTTATCTTCAGGCTCGGATGCAATGGCTTTTGGTGTGGTTGATGGCACTTTTTTATCTTGCATCACTGGTTTGGATTCCTGTACCAGCTCTGCTACTGGTGACGATACACCCATTGGCTCCTCCTTCTCTTGCTCTTGCTCTTGCTCTTCTTCTTCCTCAGAGGGTTCATTAGTATAGTCATCATCCTGTTGTTGTTGTAGTCTAGAGATGTAATTCCATAAATCATGTGCCTGTGATTCCTCATCCTCTTCAGAAGCACCACTCTCAGCTTCATCCATTTGCTGATGTAATGTATCTTCTTGTTCTTGCTGCCCAAACAACAACTTGAGTATACGGGCCAACTGGTTGGCATGGAAATCCTCAAAACCCTTGTCTTCTTCAACAGCTTCAGATTCATCATCACTTTCTTCCTTGGTAGCTTGATCTTCTTCCTCCTCTTCTTCTTGTTGTTGTCGTTGAAGCATTTGCTCTTGTTCGCTTTGACGAGCAGCTTGATATTGTCGCCAAATCTCTTCTGATCTACGTTGCTCTAAAGCAGATGCAAGCCATTGACGATAAACAGCGTCTTGTTGAGCAGCAGCAGACATCAAAGCCTTGCGACGATAATGATCCATAAGTCGTTGAATACGTTGGGCACGTTCACGTCGATAATGCTCCTTGAGCACTTTGAGATTATGTAATGCTTGAGTAACGCGATATTGTTGCTCCCGTTCTTCACATCGACGCCGCTGCTCATGCCGCAAAAGGAGTTGCAGCTGCAAGTAGTCGTCAAGCGTCAGTGTACTTTGCAAAGTGGATGGACGCTCAATAACCACACGTTGCGAAGTCGGATATACGTAGTATAACATAGTTGGTGGTGTCTGAAAGAAGAACAAGAGGCAACGTTGTAATTGTTAACAGGGGTGATGCTCTACAAAACACGAGCTGCTACCACCGGAGAACAAGAAAGAACATGATACCACTTTTTTGATTCCCATGTCTCAGATTCAATGGGTTTCACTTATTCAATCACTCATTCTCCCATGCCTTTTCTTTGTACAAAACATCATCCGCCATGTCATGGCGTCATCTCACTTATAATACACTGCAGTGGGATGTCTTTTTGCAACGATGAAGCTATTGTGCATCCTGCAAAGAATGTTGTTCTGCACGTGTCCATGGCAACCAACATGGTACGATGGTACATTGCCTAAATTTGTCACGATGGAAAATCAAAGAAATGTGATCGGGATATTGCTCGGTTGTTCCCGTAATGCGGAATTGTGCACGCAGACGCACACACACACCACGCCATACACGCACATACCATCAAATGTGAATCCATGTGCGTTAGACAGTATACGCGTCATTGGGGATGCTCTTTATTTTGGATGGGATGCTACTGCTTAAAACCTAGTATCAACATGCTCTTTTACAACTGGTGCCAATATACTCAAGATTCATTATGATGAGTAGTGAGAATTCAAACAAATGCAGCCATGTTACTCATGGAATGAGAATTGTTGACCTCCCTTGTTATCTGATGATTCTTATTTCCCCCGTAATTCTCATTAATAGTTTTCAGCAACATATGCAATGACGCTATGTGTAACAACAGTGACGACAATGACGGAAGAAGGAATCCAAAAATGGGATGCGTGCCCAGATCCATGGATGCATCAGAAAAGGCAAATATGAAAGACGTGTCGTAATATGTACACACGCGCCAACAACAATACTCTATGTTGACGGATATGATATCATCATTTGTGACGCACAGTTGATGGGATCTGCAGGATCGATGACAGGGTCGCCTAAGCACACTTAATTCCGGCGGCGTCAATTTTACTCCCCCAACTGTCTATGCGTGTTATCGTCATCAAGCGGGATGCACCCGATACATATCGTAATCCACCATCACATACTACATCTTCTTCATCACTATGAAAAGTGCAGCCTATGACGCATTTAGATATCCAAAAGAAGCTAGTCGAACCAGAGACGGATATACGAGGCGATCTTTGCAATAATGCATGCATCCCTGATACTGAGACCATCGCTATCCTTTCTCATTTTTACTCTTCTATTGATTTATAAACATGTAAAGGATCATAAAGTGCAGCAGACCAAACAATAAAGTGGATTAGCTATCATACGTAATTGTTTTGGTGCTAGCAGAATTTATCAACAATGTTTGAAAGGTCGAACTGGGATAGCGGAATCCTCAAACACGGCTGTGGTTACATTGGAAACATACTCTTTCCCCTCCTCCTAACAACAACCCCCAAATGTAACCTCCGTGCTTATGATTTTTTAGCTTGGTTGCGAATCCTGTTTTACTCGAGCCCTACCAAATACGGATTTGCATCCCAAACTTTTTGACCATCTCAATACCCAAAAGTGCCCATGCACAATAAAGTTCATTAACATGCGAGCATGCCTTAGTACACTTTGCTGTACACACCACCACCACCATGAATGCTGGGGGGTAAAGAAAAAAAAAGGCCTCAAAGGGGAGAATTTTAATACAGACAACCTCAATGAATGTGTAAAGGAAATTATAAGATAGGCATAATATACTTCTACTTGTGTTGGGAGGGTGCTCCGTTTTCTGATGTTGCTCGCGATAAAGTTGTACATCATTACCAAATCGGGCCCAGTGAACCTTGGAGTCGGTTCCTCCCAGTATCATTCTTATTTCACCCTCATTCGTTTAACAATATGAACACGTTATGCACAAAGTTTGACGGCTTTTACTGATGATTTCATCATGAGGATATCACGCTTGCACAGATTACTCACACACATGCACATGAACGTTGCTGAGTCAAAGAAAGATTTGTCAAAAGAGCCATGATGGTGCCAAGAATTTCGTTCGAGGCCTACTTTTTACCTGATACATGGCAGGTGGCGTATCTTCATATGTATAGGTTCCGGTCAATGCTGTATCTTTGTTTAACAATATATCCGTCCCCCATTTCATTTTATGGTGTTGCTCAATATGGCTACGTATGTGGGTGTGTGGGTGTGTGGGTGTGAATGGATGCTTGTGATGTATTGTAAATCCGTTCTATTATACATGAAGCACATGCTCTAGTTATCATGCAGCAGCCATGCATTGTATTGGCTAATAAGAAATGTGGGTGAAAAGAAGTAAGGAGTTTTGGGGGGGAATGAAAACAATCATGATCCAACAACACCGGTAGATTCATCTAACCCCCAAAAATCAACCACAAACCACCATCAACCACCTTTCTCCTGTCATCCCACCCCCCGAAATCTGTGTCCCTTGCTTTTGTTACTCGATCATAAACGAGGAGCTTTGTATAAACATACACCCCTTATATCTCCTCTATTATAACAATGAGCTTTTCTTGTGGGTATGCATCTTGCTAGGGTGAGTTCGGATGATTTGATCGATATGTACATGACGAAAAGAAGACTGTACCCTTTTCCAAAAAAGCTTGATGAAATGAGGGAGGGTAATAGGAGGGATTGTGAGACTGTGTATGTGCGTGTGTGTGTGCACAATTTCCCCCAAATCCAATCACAACTCCTCGTCCTTTCTCCTCTCCCCCCATTTTCAATGCATGTATCCGCTAGTACGGCAATCTCACGAATCCAGATCCATCTATAGTTGGTCCGAGTGCCAGACAAGAAAGTGTGCAAGAGTGAGAGTTCAATGGTGTCACCTCGGGTGGTGGTCTGTGACACACACACTAATGATACACACATATACACAAACGGCATGATGATGCGGATGAATATACATGTGCAGCCCTATTTGTGAAATCATTATTGCAACAAGGCGGTTGTTGTTGTTGTTGCCTTGGGGGTGGTGGGGAAACAAGCGAGGAGATGTCTGGGGAGCGCCTCTAATGCTTCAACTTGTATTATCATATTGTGTGCTTGTTTGTCTCTTTTCCACGCTATTTTTATCCAAACAGCTTTCTTTCTGACTAAATGGTCCCCCAAGGATATGGAGACCTTGATTGCAGTTTAAAAGTTTCGAACAGAAAAATCCATTCACCCATACAAAATCCGATTTTGCATACGCTTGTGTGCCCTTGTACCTAAACTTTATTTACTGTATACACCTTAATCTATCATGAAGGAAAAAGGTTTTTTTTGCATAGAGTATGGATGTGATGGGGTGTGTGTGTGTGTCAATGATATAGGTGGCAGATGTCGTGGCACGGACCCTGATGTTGGCAGTGTTATTTGAAGGAATGTGCTAGTGATGATGGTGGCGTGTAGTGGCATGCGCTTGTAATATAACGAAGGAAGAGGAGGCGAAGGACAATGTACATGTATGTAAGTTGGTGCTTGTATGTGTCTGCTTTTGCGTGCATCTCATCATCATCCTTTCCCTTTTTCAGTTGGCTTCTTTCTCTCTCTTTGTGTGTGTGTGGTGTGTGTGTGTGTGTGTTGTATATGGAAGCGCGCTCTGTGTGATTATTGACGACTTTGGGTACGAGGAATAGCTGGGTTCGTCCAACCGACGACAAGAAAGAATGTAATGCTGTGATCCGGTTATTTTCAATGAATGATATGTACGTGGAATTGGTTTTTGGGTGAATGATTTGGTATATGAATGCATGTGTGAAGTGATAGGTCACGTTGGTCGATCCTGAATTTCTTAAAGCTGCAGCTGGCGTTCCAAAGCGTCAAGTTGGCGTTTATCTTCTGTGCATCGAGTATCGTTTTTAACGTCAGCAAATGGATCAGGTTGTTGTTGTTGGATTAACAACAGTGGAGGTAAAGTAGGTGCTGGTGTGGATGATAGTACGGGTTGTGGTGCTGTTGGTGGTCGTGGCGTATAATAAAAAACTGGAGATCCAAGCTCACCTCCTGTGGGCTCTTCATCCGAAGACACAGGTGAAAGCGTAAGTGATGGTACTGAAGATGGACGCCTGATATTACGGACCGTAGCAGAATGGCCTCCACCTGTATCAAGGGGATTCAAGTCAGGATAAACACCCCTGGGTACGACGATATTGCTCAGTGCACAGTCAGCAGTAGGCTGTGTCAGGCGACCTGCCACCACATCAGCCTTGTTGTAATATGAGATGAGGTGCAGCTTTTGATTGGCAGCTGTACAAATGGAAAAGCTTTGCTTGATAAGGCCATTTGTCTTGTATGTGTAAATGGGAGTGGTCTTGCTTGTTCTTCTAGGCCGTCGTTTGGTTGCAAGCTCACGATACGTTAAAAAGCTGCCTGATACACGGCTGGGTGACCACGTTCTTCCATCGGTCCATCGTCGCATTCCTGCTTCACTTTCATCCCATGCAAAGACAGCACCAGACTTTATCTGCAATCCTTCTTTAGCAGAAAGCCGTCGTTGAATACGCCGCAGTTGACCGAGACGACATGCTTCAAATATCACAAGAGCGTCTTGAGGTGTTTTGATATGACCAAAATATGTCTCCATATTGACAGAGATAAAAGCTGCAAGGAGGAAATGGAAAAGTGAAAGATAATGCGGAAAGAAAAGAGGAAATAGCCTTTTCAGCTATAATCGACCTTCTTTTAAGGTTGCTCCCGTTGAGGAAAAGTACCGTTTTTTTCATGCGGTCAGGATGGTAGATTGCCCTAAAATACAAAATAGCGGTCAGTCCGAATTCGGCAAAATGCCCATTTCCCATTACCATCACAAGATTCGATAGCGATCTGGATTGTTTTAGTAACCAGTGTATTGCTCCCTTTTTCCCCTTGCCGACCCCCAACTTTTTTTTTCCTTTCTATCCAGAACCCAGTTTTCGCTGTCACACTCTCCTCAATGGGCGCGTGTATTTTATGCAATGTACTTGTACCAATGGACAACCGGAGGAGGAAATCATTGATGGGTGTAATAATGCTTTATACGTGATAAAGAGAAAAGTGAGCACGAGATGTCGAAAGGAGCAAATAAGAATCAAGATCGACAGCACTGGGGATTGTAGAAAACGATCGAACTTTGACACCATCCTTGCCGCTGGAATCAGTATCCTAATGTATTTTTTCTATGAGTTTCTAGTTTACCCGAGTCACTCTCACCAACGCATACTCACGAAACATTTCATTCTCCCATACATCCCTCATTCGGTGATCGACAAAGAAGAAGACGGCATTTCCTGCAGCGTGAAATTCTGAAGCGGACAAGGAACTGCACTTTTGCCTCGTTCAGGTAACACACCCAATCTACCACCTTCGCTAAAAAAGACATACCGTACCGCCCCATCGGGTCAACTTTATTTCTTCTTTTCCTTAATCTTTACGTAGGGTATGAAATAAGCAAAGTAACCGATATATGGATCCAAGCCTTGATTTCTTGCCATTTCATGTCCACAGGCCACATACAAGTAATGCAAACTGGAGCTCATCTATATCCAAGAAAACAAAGGGCATGTTAGTTATCATAACCCCCATCCAATGCACGAGTCACGATTGTCAATTACCAATACATGCCACCTAGAGACAAAAGCGGGGGTGCAAGGAGAAAGAACACAAAGAAACGAATATCAGAAGACTTGTGTGATTTTGGAGTGCATGTGTGTGTATCTTACCAAGCATGGAGTTGTGGGTTGAATAGGTTGTACTCATGATAAACATGGCACATGTTTTTATCGAATAACCATACGCCCAACGCTAAGGCCAAGAACTGTGCACCTCGATGAAAGAGCTTGGTGATCTCCTTATCTTGAACAGCGCGGTACATTTTGCTGACGAACCATAGGCAGCTCCACATGACGCATCCAAATCTATTTCAAAAGCGTTATTAGCGACCTATTCTGCTTTTCTTTTCCCACCCCCAAACCACCTGATAATGATACTTGCGATGATTGAAACATGTAAAATTGCATAGTGCCACTTGACTGACTGGTCACGTAAGTTGCAAAGGCACAGTAAATGCTGATGGCCACCGGGTACACCGCCCCACGATATCCATTTTCATTCAATAAGAGCCCGAATAGATAACAAGCTGTCCAGACCATAGGAACCTACTCGACATGTTAATAGCAGGATCACATGTAAACTTTATAGGTCCCATTACCTCGTCCCACATTTGATTCTCGAATTGTAGGGTTGCATGAAAAAGAATACTATCATATAAAGTGACAAATTAAGCAAGATGATGCCAGGAACCTCTCCCCCACACCCCACCCGAACACTTGCAACCAAAATGTAAACACAACCAGGACCAAACATACCTTCCAATGCCTACAACAACAATCAATAGATAGCTCACAGATAAATTCCATCCCAAGCTTCGGTGATGTAACGCCACACCCAGGGCGCCAAGAAACACCATGGCTAAACTCTGTTTAGAAAGTAAGAATATATACAAACATATCTTGTTATCTGCTGCTGCTGCTGCTGCTTACCGATACTGAATTCCAGAACTCGGCAACATAATACGAATGAGTGTAATTCTCCTCACACCTGGACGTCAACAATGGGCAATGTGAGATTGGTGGACATAGTAGCATGGGCATTGAAGGCAACATACCAGTCAACTGAGCTCGTAATAGGTCCCCAATATCCTTCAGGGAGGTGTTCGGTCATAGTTGGAGAGTAGACTGAAAAGAGAGTACACAGACATACGCGGGGTTGGATAGAATTAATGAAGAGACGTTACGTTGGACATTGGATAAGCATTTATTGCCCTAAAGGGATTCTGCAATCCATGAGACTACTTGATCTTGGTTTACTTGTTCATTATTATCTTGGGTGGAAATGACATCAATGTCGTCTTTGTATTCCAATAGAAAAGAAGGCACATTGTTTGTGGCGACCATCAATGGGAAATAAGGCTCAAATTCAAACGACGGCAATGTGGCTGCATCGATACTGCTTGGGCCATCCACCAATATTAACGCAGAGAGTGGCTGGTTGGCAACATACTTTTGACATAGTTTCCATGCTGCTTCACCGTGACCAATCATCACTGGAGGAAACATGGCCATCTTTTGTACTTGTTCATGCAATTCTGTTATACAAATGAGTGCATGCGTGGGTGAATATCTCATGGCTGCTTTTTACCATGATACCAGGCCTTCAATACTGAGTCACCTTGACCATCAGGCTCACTAAACTGTGCTGCTGCAGAATCGTACCCGAGATCAGAGAGTCGAGTTTGCCATTGCGTTGCAATTCTAATAACGTATACAATGAGATGGTGTTCCCTGAAATGCAAGTTGGTATTGTTATATTTACGTGTGTGGTGTGTTGGTGCTAACAAAAAGCACAGGCATGGGTCGTTTACGTGCATTGGGCGATGCTTCAAATGTTGTCACTGACACCTTGTATCGCAAACCAAGCGGATGATGATGGAGACGACTTTTAGGGTGATGTCTGAAAAGTGACTGGAAGAACATTGTGTGGGGAGGAGAAAAGAGAGGTGAATTAACCTATCTCAATAGGATTGAAATTGACGTTTCCATGACAACAGCAATATCCAAGCTACGTACTCATTTCATTCACCACCACCAAAAGGATCGACGATGACTGAGACATCCGCTTTGTGGATGGTGGATCCCAGCTCAAGAAAACACGTGCGATACATCTGTTTTGAAGAAGCTTGTGTCACCGTCAATCAAACGCAATCTTGCACTAATGGTCCCGCCCGATGCATCGACTGTGTTAAGCGTGTGTATGTGTATGTGTGTGTGTGCATCATCCTTCACCTTTAATCTCTTTCAACTAACCCGATTTTCTTTCTTCATCCTTTCCTTTCTTTTCTTCTTCCTCTTCTTCTACATTCATTCATTCCTTTATACACTATCCATCCCCCCTTCTCTCGCTCTCCCTCTTCATTCTCCTCTCTCATATCATCATCATCATCATCCATGTCTCCTCCCCGTCAACTGGAAGATACTTCTTCAAGTCTTCATCATTCATCAACTAAATCTTCCTCTACTGGTTTCCATCAACGCAAAATCTCCTTGACAACGGCTTGTCCACCCACAGGCACTCGTAAACCAAACATCACTCGACATGGCGCTGCATTCCCACATTCAAACTCTTCATTCGGTCAATTGTGTCGTCGCTTCTCTCGACTACGACTTGTGCGCCTTGTTGGGTTGGCTTATATCGTTATCAGCGTAGTATTATCCACCATGCATCTTTTGACGTCTTTTGGTGATAGCTCTGTACCTGCAGCTGCATCTGTAACTGATGAAACTACCGCCCAAACAGGTAAAGTAAGGGGGGTTGATAATGAAGGAGTATAATCTGGGATCAGAATATCACAAAGTACCAGTCGATTTATGCGTGACATATATTGCAGTAATGGCACCAGCACCACCACTATTACCACCATCACCATCATCACCAAACAATGAGCTATCACCATTGAATGACTTGTCTTATCAACTTCGGCTTTCCAAGATGTTTTCCAAATCCCTTGTTCGCATGGATCATCTACGACCTTATTGGTTTACCGCCACTCACACTCCTGCTCCCAATTCATTGACACTGGCAACCGTGGTTACCATGGATGAATGGTCTGCTCTTGCCAATTTGGCAGAGACATGGCAAGGTACATAAGGCATTGTGTGTGTGTGTGTGTGTGTGTGGGCCCCAACAACAAAAAGCTAACATTTTTACTATAGGATCCATCTCGGCTGTACTACAAGTTCCCACTGATGGTACGGATCTTGGCTCGGGTACTATGATACAACATCTTGCCACTATTCGACGCGACTTTGAACGAAACGAATACCTTTCTCGACATGTCGATTTGCATTTGATTGCACGTCCAAGCCGCACTGACAATGGTGCTCAGGTGGTGCACAGCAGCTTACAGGAAGGTCGTAACCTTGCTCGCTTGTTTAGCCGTTCCAAATATGTAGCCAACATGCCAGTGACAACCTTGTGGATGACTGATTTGACCCGTGCTATTGATACTTATGCACAAAAACTGGATCAAGGCGATGTATTGATTGTGCCCACGTTTGGATTCCCAAAGAGCCGTTTTGCTGTAACCGACACGTGGCCAACAACCAAACCCGAGATGGTTGAATGGGTGGATGATAAGCGTATGGGCATGCTGGATTATCACTGGCGTCTCAACATGGGCCCCACCTCGTACGAAGATTGGCGTGATGCCACAGAGCCTTATCTCATTCCCAATTATGATTTCCATTACAATCCCGTCTTCATCACAACCCGTGAAAATCATCCTTGGTAAGAAGAATCTGCTTTTTGGGTGATTGGAGAAGAAAAAAATAGTTTACACTAGGAGTCTAACCGGATTTTGCAGGTGCGACGAACGTTTTTCAGATGAACCATCCGCTTGCTTGTATTCAATCTATTTGAACGGCGCTGATTTGTGGGTTTTATCCCAGGATTATACTGTGCGCACTGGGCAAGAACCTGAAAACATGTTGACGCAGGAAGAGGCAAGTGCACCCATAACCATCAAAAGATGCTATATATCTAACATGGGGTCATACATAATAGCGTATTCAACAAGTCAAGGTGTACAAAAACTACCGTATCGAGCAATGTGTCTTTTACGCACGTCAATTTGATCAGACCGGTATCTTCAACACCAATCGGGCCAAACATGTCCAAGAAGAATGTGCAAAGGAGTTGGGCAACTTGCGCAAGGAAAAGATGATCGAGACATTCCATTAGACATGTTAAAAAAAGTTAGATATGACCGACGACAGGTTTCGACGGTGCTTTTGTTTTTCTTTGTTGTATACAATATCCCATTAAAGTTGATGTTTGCTTCAACCTTATTTGTACGTGACAGCTTTGAAATGGAGCCTTTATATCTCTAATTTTGATAACCTACAAGGCACACAATTCTCTCGATACAAACCGAGAAATTGTTCCCACCGAGCGGCATTCAGGCGTCAACCTATGTATCTAACTTGATCCTAAACATTGGAAACATATGCTATATGAACATTTCACATGTATAAAAGGCAAATGATAAGCTGTACTAAGGTATCAACTTGCTGGATGCGGGAGTCGTATAGGCTGTGACTATAAACTTCAGATACTGAACCCTGCATTTTGATACATGGAAGTGTCAAAGAAGATGCATAGTAGGATAAGTGTAGCAGCAGAAGATTATTGATCTCGGTGCATGTTGAAAAGTGACCTAGAGACATAATTGGCTTAAGGTACAGCATAACAGAGTATATTTATTTTATAGTATTAATCGAGGATAAGGGTCAAAGCTAGTTGATAGGCATAGGAACATATGGGATGATGATCGACTGACATGATATTATCGGTGGTGGCCATTGCTGGATTTTTACTGGGTGACGTGGTTGACGACCCCCGCCTTATTTTTTTTCGTTCGCCAGATAACAACTGTACAACTTTCTCCCCACTCTCCATGGCTTCGAGGCTCCTTTCCACCACCGTCAACAACCGTGCTGGCATTGCCAAGCAGGTAATGCCTTGATTGCTCTCTTTACAACCACCAACTCATCCGTCATTACGTCCATTTACAGCTTGTCAGACCTCTCGCCACTGCTGCTCAACAAGCAACTCGCACAACCGTTCTCTCTAACGGTCTCACTGTTGCCACCGAAGAATCCACTGGTGCTCCTACTGTGGGTGTCTACATTGGCGCTGGTTCGCGTGCTGACAATGTGCAAAACAGTGGTGCTGCCAATCTTGTTCAACGCATTGCTACACAGGTGGGTTTATATATATATATGATATAACATGATATACGCGATTAACACGCAAAGAATAGAACGCCAAGTTGATTGGTGGTGAACTCGCTTCTAGCACGACACACGACCATACATTGTATACAGCAAAGACGATTGATGTGGCCAAGTCTGTTGACACTTTGGCTGGTCTTGTGCAGGACCTGAAATTCGATACTCTTGAAGCTCAACGTGCTGCTATTCTCAACGAACAACCCAACGAAGAATCCGTCACCTTTGAACATTTGCACGCTACTGCTTTCCAAGGCACTTCTCTCGGTCTTCCTGTTTCTGGTTTGAACGTTGAAAACCTCACCGAACAAGATTTGAGCAACTTTGTCAAGTCCAACTACACTGCTGATCGTATGGTTCTTGTTGGTGCTGGCAATGTTGATCATGATGCACTTGTCAAGTTGGCAGAAAAGAGCTTTGGTGGATTGACTGGTGCTGGTGCTAGTGCTCCTGCCAAGCCAAGCTTCACTGGTTCCGAAATCCGTATTCGTGATGATCTTGCCCCTGCTGCTCACGTTGCTATCGCTGTTGAAGGTGCTCCCTTGTACTCGCAAGATTACTTGAACATGTTGGTTATGCAAGCCATTGTCGGTAGCTGGGATAGCACTTTGGGTGGTGCCGCCAACCTCTTCTCCCGTCTCTCCACCGTTGTCAACAACAACAAGCTCGCTGATTCCTTTGCTTCATTCACCAAGGGTTACAAGGATACCGGTCTTTGGGGCATGTACTTTGTCACTCGCAACAAGGAGCAAATTGACGATTTCGTCCACTTTATGCAAAAGGAATGGATCCGTCTTTCCACTACCGTCACTGCTAGCGAGGTCGAACGTGCCAAGATCCAAGTCCAAGCTAGTCTTCTCTTAAGCCTTGACTCTTCCAATGCCATCGCAAAGGATATCGGTACTCAAATCCTTACCACCGGCAAGCGTCTCTCTCGTGAGGAACTCGCTAATGCTGTCAGCAAGATCACTGTCAACGACATCCGCAAGACTGCAAACGCTTATTTGTGGGATCAAGAAGTGGCCGTCGTCGGTAATGGTCCTATCGAGAGCTTAACTGACTACAACCGTGTCCGTGGTTTCATGTCATACAACAGGTACGTTATGATTATATTCAAGCAACCCTGTCATCATTATGCTGATCTCTTTTTCGATATAGATTCTAAGCAGCTGCTCTCTCCCAATTTTCCTCATCACACACTTTGCATCCCAAAACTTGTTCGATACTCTAATAAAACGAATAGACTTAGTCGATCGCGCCCGTTCCGTGACCAACAACACATTAGATGTATGCATACGATGGATTGGATGGTATTCGGTGACATTGGATAAATAATATGCTCGTTACAACGGGTGATTTTAAGGGGATGTGTGCTGTTCATCATTCAGTGTTGGGTTAAGGGAGACATCAGTCAACGTATACTCTTTGATTTTCAATATAACACCTTAATTTGGCTTATCGGGCTATACACTAAATATCTGTATGAGGAGCAACAAACGACATATAATAGGAGCATATGCTGCGTGACAACATGTTGCTTGGCAGCGGCAACTGTGCCCCATCTGAGACTAAAATCGACATGGTGGTGGCGGTGTAGCTGACAACTTTGCGCCATATGGTAAACCACGTCTTTCACTTTTCACCGTAGTGCTTCTTGCTGTAGGGAGTCAAGCTGGAAACACGATAAAGCGGATGATCAACCCCACTATCATATCATGCATGCAACAAAATAACATCCACTTGCTTGGATGCAGCTCTTGCTAATAATAAAGGATCTGGTCATCAGCATTCTACCGAAGTCTATGTATGATAAATTCCATAGATGCCGATAGGAGCGATGCAGGACGTGTCAAAAGAGTTTTTCGGCAATGGATATCCTGTTCGACCTGCCAAGACAAAAACAAACATCAATCACCTCGGGTGACGTTCCACAGGTGTGGCTCGTAAAATACAGAAGGGGATTGGTGGAGATGTACTACTTGGATTTGCAGCACGTGTGGTTGGAACGTTGCGAATCACCAATGACCAAAGCATCATGTTGAGGTACTTGGAGAATGTCATGCGTTACATGCAAGCAGCAGGTTATGGCTAGTTGTGCAACACGGCACAAAGGGCGGTCTCAAAGAACGAACCTTACATGCAGCTACCTGCATGAGCTTATTAGCATCACTATCATTCGTGAGATTGGTTGAGAAGCTCTTCGAGCTGTAACCCACGTATGGAGAGCCATTGACCACTATCATGGTTGACGTATGATTTTATCGGCTGTTGCATGAAAAGCATGTCATGATATTTTGCCGAGACATTCTTGTTACAGGCTCAGCCTTAAATACCCCTTCACAATCAAAAAGTCATGTGTCGCCTCCGGTGAGCCGAACAACATGCATCATCATTTATATGTCACATCGATACTCGGAGAATAGGAAAGGGGGGCAAGGGATCCCAGAGTGGGTGTACGATCTCAAGTCAGCAGAGTGAGACGCATTACGCGTTGTTAGATGAGAAAGCGAAACAAGTAAACGCCAATTACCATTTCCGGCATGGATCCGGCCTTTTGGTCTATAAAACCCTCCAACTGACTCCCATATCTTCTTCTTTTCTTCCTTACTCTTTATTCTTCTTTTCTTTTACATCTCAAAACAAATCACCGATGGCTTTAACATGCACCGATATCTGCAAGTTTATCCTTGGTACGTGAAGGTTTTTCGCACCTAAAGCATGAAAAAAAGATGATCCTTCAAGCGCGTTTCACTCACACATGATTTCAGCTGTTATTCTTCCACCTCTTGGTGTCTTTGCTGAGAAGGGTAAGTTGACATACACTTTGTAGCCTTTTATCAGAAAGTTTATGTATTCTTTGTTAGGATGCGGTGTCGACCTTTTGATTAACGTTGGTTTGACCATCCTCGGTTGGATTCCTGGTAAGTAGTAGATAACGTGTGGGAAGATCAAGGGTATCAAGGCAAAAGAGTACAGGTTCTCATTACAACTTGCTGTATAGGTGTTATTCACGCATTCTACATTATTCTGAAATATTGATTGTAACCTAGTATTCTTGTTATATTCTTCGTTTTTACCATGTATACAAAATACCTATTGTTATAGCGCCCCCCCCCAAGAACAATATATTTGTTTTTGTAAAGACTCTCGTTGTACTGCATCAGTCCAAATAATTATGCATCACGTTGGACCAACTTGATTGTGCTGGGTTGACCACATGCATAAAGACGCGTCCGTGCTAAAGAAACAACAGCACTCTAACGACGTAAGAGATGGGATGAATACCATGCACACTGCTTGGTATTGCTCTTGAGATGCTTCCGACATGATTACACAAAAAAACGGCGCTCGGGTGCCACACGTTGCTGACTTTCCGATTCAATATTGACGTACAGCTGTCATTTTGCTCTGTTTACTTAATATTACGTATCACCAGATGCACTGATCATCTGGCTCCTACAACAGCAACCTTTGATGCTCGGGACCACAATATGTCTATTAATGGAGGAAGTTCTTTATATACAAAACTCGCGGATGAGGATCTCGATCATGCTAGTAAGGTTGTTTGAGTAACGAAGGCAGGAGGTTAGGACTTGGGGGAATATAAAGGGGCCAAACAAAGACTACATATGTAAATAGATTCCCTCTGCTGTATGCAATAATGATGATGGCGTTGTGAGGACAGGATGATGAGTGTGAATGGTATGATAAGGTGTGCAAGCTGGGTGAATACATCTTAAAGGATAGATCCGCCACTCGAGGCGACCGCATCTCTCTCTCCTTTTAACCGACAGCCACATGTATTACAAAAGACGCTCCTTGGTTGTATCGACAATGTCCATAGGGTGCGGCTCTAGCCAAGGTGATGTTGTCGCTCTTCTGGTTCGTTGCTATGCCGCTTCGTGCTTGGTGCAACAGGTACATTCAAAGCCCAATGTTGCAAATGAACGTGTTCCATTGACGTGTATAGCCAGTGAGATTCGATTGCAAAAGGCGTTGGTTCATTTGGCTCTTGATTCGACTCAACTACTCCATGGCTTCGGTATGCAGTAACCAACGACAAAGGTCTTTATGTATGGAAAAGGCAAGTCATTACGTGTGTATGCTAAATTGTGAATAGGTTCTTGGTCAGGTAGCGCAGCTTTGGGCATCATCTTTCCTTGGGTTCGACTCCCAACCTGTACCTTGTGGCTATTTGACGTTCTTCTCGTCGTTACTATATGAGGATTGGGATGGTGGCTGATCACTCTTTCATTGGTGAAGAGGATGCATGAGAACAACTACGGCCCCTGAGCGTTATGAAAGTGATGGATTGGTGATCGTTTCCTGCAGAGTTGCCTTCTTTTATTACAAGGACAACGATGGCAATTATAAGGCGACTCAACGACACAGACAAGCGTAGTTTACCTTTCTCATACCTCATCGACACCTAGAAGGAAGCATGCAAGATCCCATCGTACTATTGTGCCTTGGATAGTTGTCATGCCACGGAAACGACAATGATGGATGAAGACGACCAAAGCAACGTTGCTAGAAGCGTGGTCTATTATCCTCTCGGATTTAGATAGCTAGCTTTTTCCTCTCCCTCCTTCTTGTCGCTTGTAGTAGATTAGCTTAGGTATCCAATAATAAAAGTGTTTCCATTACCGGTCTTGTAAGATATCTATGCCTTTTCTGATACAATAAAGAGAAGTTGACCTTTAGAGAAAGTGAGTTTCAAGATGGGTTGCCAATCAATATACCTTACCTTGACGCCCGTACTATCGTTGGGTAAATTGTGTTTATGCAAATTGGTTTATGCAGCTACATCCCAATGTGATACGGAACGACCACTTGTCAATCACATACTTTAACATATCTTCATTATTGGATGTTGTTAACATGCCACGCCTTCCTAAAAGCAATCATCACCATTATCCATTTGTGCAGCAACCTGTCAAGGCGTATTTGTGTAACCACCACGTGCCATTTCACTCAGCTCTCCATCTTTCCGTTAATGCAGCCGACACCATCCACAAAGAGGAAGCAGCTCCATCACCCTTATTAGGAGCATATGTAAAAACATAAAGGTGCCTGTATCTCCAAACTTTACGATGAAACAGGGGCTCTTTCATAGAACAAAGTTGCTCGTCGTGGGTCAAGCGCACCTTGTGTGCAAGTTTCACGATCAGGCTCCAGCCTCGTCGAAAAAAAAAATTCAAGAGGTCGAGCAGATCGACTTTGGCTAGTGTTACAGCATAGGTAAAACATGAAGGTCCCTGTATCTCCAAATCTCCACAATGATGTGTCGAGGCTTTATGAGGACGATGTTGATCAGCATGCCCGAGAGCACCTCCTGACCAAGTTTCGAGGTCGAGAAAAGCAATATCGGCGCGCACGGCCGCACGCCCTATTTATGTTACCATCCATTCATCGTCTCTCCCACATTCAAGGTTTTCATAATGAACTCTGGGGACTTTATGAGAACGAAATTGCTCGGCGTAGTCGAAAGGGTGTTGTGTGAAAGTTTCAGGTTCGAGGTGGGCAATCTTGGGGAACAGGAGCGCCGGCCCTACTTTATCCTACTTTTGGGCTGCCCGGCATTCAAAATTTTCATAATGAACCATGCAGTTTTTAAATGAATGAAGTTGATCAGCATGTGCGAGAGTACCGTCTGACCAAGTTTCAAGTGCGAAATGGGGAATCCCAAGAAACTACATACTAATTGACTTTTTCATAAATCCGGCGCTTTCCCAATTTCCGCCCATCATAGTAAACCCCACATTATGCTCTCCCTTTCGAAATTTTCAAATGAAGTGTGGGTTCTTTATTAAGACAAAGTTGATCAGCATGTGCGAGAGTACCGTCTGACCAAGTTTCAAGTGCGAAATGGGGAATCCCAAGAAACTACATACTAATTGACTTTTTCATAAATCCGGCGCTTTCCCAATTTCCGCCCATCATAGTAAACCCCACATTATGCTCTCCCTTTCGAAATTTTCAAATGAAGTGTGGGTTCTTTATTAAGACAAAGTTGTTCAGCATGTCCTAGGGCACAATGTGTGAAAGTTTGAGGTTCGAGACAGGCAATCCCAATATGCATCATGCATTGATATCGGTGTATATGGATATGTCTGACTGCCTGACAGATTTAATTTCCACCTCTTCCACTCACACTTTATTTCCCTCTTCTTCCCATTCTCAACTGTTGCCCCATTAACTACAACTATAACCTGCGAACGATTGTCCTGCTTCATCCCACCATGTCAATGCTACGACTGGCTTGATCCGATTGTCTTGGACTGAATGGCAAATGCATGGCGTGTGCACCCCACTCCAACACACGCCTTTCTTGAAAGCACACACTGTCTTGCACACTCCAATGCCACAATCATCCCGTAACAGCAGCTGCCATTAGCAAGGTCTCCATAGTCTCAAGTTACTTGCGGCCTCTTCACGCGGACAGCTGATAGCCATTGTATAAAAGCAGCTTTATTTACGTCTGGCAACTTGCAATGATGCATACGACTTCTAATGGATGGTCCCATATCAGCTATCAAGTATCCCGCAATACAAGCACTCTACGCCTGGTTGAGCTGCACTGAAAATGGCCAAGAAAGAGAGAGACCAACACTCGGATGGAAAAGGAAGCATGTCAGCAGCGATGACGGAGGCTCTTTCTTATTGGACTCGCAACGGTTATGGATGAATGGATGGATGCAATGAAGTGCAGTAATGTGGAATCCTGGAATGTTGCTTTGGCTACTTGGCTCGTCGTCAGCAGTAACGAACACGTGGATACGGCTGAGGATGATGATGGATTGGATGAATTGGATGGCATGGAAACGAGGGCTTATATCTTTGACAAGAGAGGATTTACCACCATGGATGATATTGCAACATTCAAGTCAATGCATGCTGCAGCTATTTTATACTCGTGGATGAAGATGCTATGACGGCAGCAACCAAGAATACAATGACACAACGACACCTGCTGATTCTTTGTGATCCACTGGTTCGCATCTGGAAGGAAAGGAAGGATAGAAATCTGTTGAAGGCCGGAA
>JNEU01000949.1:0-32671 GCA_000697475.1 Lichtheimia corymbifera B2541
GTTTCAAGTGCGAAATGGGGAATCCCAAGAAACTACATACTAATTGACTTTTTCATAAATCCGGCGCTTTCCCAATTTCCCGCCGTCATAGTCAACCCCACATTATGCTCTCCCTTTCGAAATTTTCAAATGAAGTGTGGGTTCTTTATTAATACAAAGTTGTTCAGCATGTCCTAGAGCATATTGTGTGAAAGTTTGAGGTTCATGACAGGCAATCCCCAATATCATGCATTGATATCAGTGTATATGGATATGTCTGACTGCCTGACAGATTTAATTTCCACCTCTTCCACTCACACTTTATTTCCCTCTTCTTCCCATCCTTAACTGTTGATGCATTCAAGTACAAGTACCATCTGCGAACGATTGTCCTGCTTCACCCCATCATGTCCATCCTACAACTGTCTTGATTCGACTGTCTTGGACTGAATGGTAAGTTCCATGGCGTGTACTCCCCACTTCAACACACGCCTTTCTTGAAAGCACACACTGTCTTCCACACTCCAATGCCAAAATCAAACGAAACAGCATTCATTCCAGCAGTTGCTATTAGCAATGACTTTATTGTCTCAAGCAGCGTTCACAATCTTGTCACTCTACTACCACAACACGCTTCTCTGCCACAACCCACTCGTAACAGCAGCTGCCATTAGCAAGGTCTCCATAGTCTCAAGTTACTTGCGGCCTCTTCACGTGGACAGCTGATAGCCATTGTATAAAAGCAGCTTTATTTACGTGTGGCAACTTGCAATGATGCATACCACTTCTAATGGATGGTTCCATATCAGCTATCAAGTATCCCGCAATACAAGCACTCTTCGCCTTATTGAGCTGCACTGAAAATGGCCAAGAAAGAGAGAAACCAACACTCGGATGGAAAAGGAGGCATGTCAGCAGCGATCACAGAGGCTCTTTCTTATTGGACTCGCAACGGTTATGGATGAATGGATGGATGCAATCAAGTGCAGTAATGTGGAATCCTGGAATGTTGCTTTGGCTACTTGGCTCGTCGTCAGCAGTAACGAACACGTGGATACGGCTGAGAATGATGGTGGATTTCTGGATGAATTGGATGGCATGGAAAAGAGGGCCTATATCTTTGACAAGAGAGGATTTACCACCATGGATGATATTGCAACATTCAAGTCAATGCATGCGACAGCTACTTTTACAATCATGGATGGAGATGCTATGGCGGCAGCAACCAAGAATACAATGACACAACGACACCTGCTGATTCTTTTGTGATCCACTGGTTGGCATCTGGAAGGAAAGGAAGGATAGAAATTTGAAGGCCGGAAGTGGAGATTGGATTAGACCCACGTCAGTGTATCGAAACGCTCTTGTTCCTTCTGTCATATTACATTGATTAAAGCTTCATTGTTCATATGCTGATTAGACGATGAGTATGCCAATAACTGATTGTATACATGTTTAAATAGACCCTTGTATTTGCAATGTTAATAAACCCATAGTAATGATACCCAACAACCCTGCTTGTTACGGAAGCTTGATCCATTGTAAGCTTAAATCATTACGGCTAAGAAAGATGATGAGCTCTGTGGCACAAGTACATACATCATAATGCTTACCTATGACAACGGCCCTATCAGCATGATCCACCTTGTATGTATATCCTTATACAAGAACGAACCCTAGAGGCAAACAATACCATTACCGTTCATTGTCTTGGATGGACTGATCATTTATGCTTTGTCAACCACACCATCATAGGCAGACTTTACTATTTAGGGATTGTCTATCATGCACTATCCACCAATAAGAACCCTTCAAACCTTGCCCCTATTAGCTTTATTACACGAGTCCCACTGCATCTTTAGTACTATCAGGGTCAAGCTACTTCACAATGAACAAACACCACTTGTCATATAGCATTATGGTTACAGGATAGTAAAAACATAAAGATATTGTTCTACTAACAATCCCACGTTTCATTGTATAATCTTGAGATATGATTTTCTTTATGTTATTACTATGTTGTAAGCTTAATGCTATATGTAAAGTGGCGTTTGTTCATTGTCAAGTAGGTGGACCCTGATAGAGATAAAGATGCAGAGAGGCACGTTTGTGTAACAGATTCAGGAGGTTGGGCTGATCTTATTGGTGGAGAATGCATGATGTTGTTGTATGGGATCTTTAGCTGCAGTGATGCTCAGCGTATACGCTAACTGAACACCACTCACAACGTACGCGCGATACAATGTGCATGGGGATAAGATACACAAGGGAGACTCTCACGTTGGAGAAAATACATAAAACGCGGTCGCCAACATGTCCTTCCTTCAATACCACTAGGGTAAAAAGCGCGTTGACAATACCGTGTCGTTGTTGCGATGTAGCTGAGACCGTCAGGAGCTCCCACAGCGTCATGCGTTTGTTGCTTAGAGATCCATGCGTATTATTAACCATTGAACGACAATGAATAAACAAAAGGCTCTCTTCCCAACTTCTTACCCTAGGGTACGGATGGACACGGTATTGTCAACGCGCTTTTTACCCTAGTGGTATTGAAGGAAGGACATGTTGGCGACCGCGTTTTATGTATTTTCTCCAACGTGAGAGTCTCCCTTGTGTATCTTATCCCATGCACATTGTATCCAGCGTTCCTTGGTGTAGTGTTCAATTCACGGATACGCTGAGCATCACTGCAGTGGAAGAAGATCCCATACAACAATGGATGGATCCTTCTGTATGATAAGATCTCACCTACGATAGCCCGAACGGGAAGTTAACCATAGTATGGTCAATAAGACAAAATAATCAGTTTATGAGGAATATCATACGTGAAAGTGTTTGGAGCGTGAGGCGTATAAATGCTATTGTTGTGTCGCATGGAGTTCACCCTGGATGTTTTTTATTTTAGTTGACGGCAGAGAATCAAAGAAACCAGTCTACGGCTGTATCATTGCATCACTACGCAATAAGTTTACTACATCAATCTTTTAGTTTTGACATTTTAGAAAACGCTTTATGATGACAGATGGCTATTGGCCGGATAGGACGATAACAAATGGTATCTCAAGTAAATGCCAAGCACACAATAATCCGCCTATCTTTATCATCGGGTGTTGTCACACACCTTTTTCCTAAAGAAAACCCTTATCCGTGTGTACTTAGCTAATGCTGGATCATACGCATGATGCGCTAAGCAACCGTTCATTGGACTTAGTGAGATCCTTTATTGTGGCTCCTTATCCGTGGATAATGAGTATCTGCAAGTTGGTATTATCCATCATCAAACGATGGCATCAGTAGTTTGGCTACTGAGAATCACTTGTAGTCCCAGACGACGAACTTCAATTATGTTTGTATGAGCTCGTTTCAGAAAGCAGCTTTATAAAGCCACTGGCACCTTCAATAATAAATATGTATTGTGCGCACGCGTACATGCTCCCTATCATCATAGGCACATGGTAGAATGCTAATATAACGGCGCGCTTGGAAGAAAGAGGAGCAAAATCAAGCGCATTCAGTTGATAAATGCAGATGATCACGTGTCGCCTTTGTCTTTTGAAAAAAGTGTGCTCTTTGTGTAAAATGGTTACCTATCTTTGTTATTCTTGTATATATCAGGTTAAGGAAATCTAAACAATCAAAGAAGGACAAAGGGTATATCAGAGGTTAGAGAGCACTAATGGCAATTATTGATCCAAGCAATTGATCCCCGGTTGTAGCTACCGCCGGCATAGCTGTAGTGGCTACTCCTTCATGAGATGAGTGACACCTGCTTTTTAAATCCGGTACCGACCTGCTGCACACATGGCTTTATCTTTACCGTATTCCATAAGTCATAAAGCTAGCTCATCACTACAGCACATCACTAGTTGGATGAGATGGCGTTCTCGTTGTATGAAATGAAATTATAGCTCCTTCTACAGCTTAGCCTGCTGTTGCGTAAAGAGACATACATCATTCCCATATCTCATTTGCTAAAAGCCCATCACTACTACTAATAACTTAATAAGCTGCTGTGTTATCATGAAAGATTGTTTTGCAAGACATGATCAAAGATATTGAAGCATCTCAACTTGGCTGACGTTTCGTTTCATATACAGCATCCTATTAAAAAGATCGCATTGCCTCGTGTTTTGTCCTACATGTAGTCAACCACCATTCAAAGCAGCTGGTACTACCTAATTGAAGAAGCCAATATAACACTCAATCAATGCCGTGTTTATGTAAGAAATGACATATTTATCTACCGCGAGCAGAAACATCCATAGTTAATGAATAAGGATCATTAGTGACAAAGATATGCCGCGTACTGTTTATTGGGATTAAATGATATCATGCAAAGACAAATATGGTGGATATCATAACAATGCCTAGCAAGCGTTTAAAACACGTGTCTTATCTTCCCCTTGTCTTTTTGTATCTTCTTTTGGGCTTCCTTTTATCTTCTCTCCTTCTTTTTATCTTCTCTATCATCCCCCTTCCACCCCTCAAACGTCGTGTGCTGCCATGGCCAACCATCACCATGCGGGCCTTCCTCATAGCAGTGCCAAACCGTCGTCTTCGAAATCAGCTTCCATGTCAGCCAGCATTGTGGGTGTGCATTATCGAGTGGGCAAGAAAGTTGGTGAAGGTAGCTTTGGTGTCTTGTACGAAGGTACTATTTCTCCTTTGAAGGCTCTCTACGACATGAAAGGCAATATTGACCCGTGCATCGCTTAGGTACCAATCTGCTCAATAATCAGTCCGTGGCCATCAAGTTTGAAGCTCGCAAGTCTGAAGCCCCTCAGTTGAGAGACGAATACCGAACATACAAAATCCTATCCGGTTTACGTAAAGTAACAATTCAATTTTGAGCCAATACAGAGTGGGGTGTGAGTGCTGATTCAATGATACTATTAGCGGGTGTGCCCAGTACATATTACTTTGGACAAGAGGGCCAGCATAACATCCTGGTGATTGATTTACTTGGTCCGAGTCTCGAGGATGTTTTTGACATGTGTGGTCGCAAATTCTCTGTCAAAACAGTGGCAATGCTTGCGAAACAAATGGTAAGTCGTACAAGGATCAGGGACAAAATGTACCTTGGCGTTTCAATAAGCTTATACTAATGTCTTTTCCCCTGTTTCAATTTAGCTGCATCGAGTAGAAAATGTCCATGAGCGCAACTTGGTCTATCGAGATATCAAACCAGATAATTTTCTGATTGGTCGACCACGGACAAAGAACGCCAATACCGTTTATTTGATCGACTATGGCATGGCGAAGCTGTATCGAGATCCCAAGACGAAGCAGCACATCCCTTACAGAGAACGAAGAAGCTTATCTGGAACGGCAAGATACATGAGCATCAATACTCATTTGGGAAGAGGTGGGTTACATCGGGAACCATGGAAACGAGTAACACTGACTTTGTACTCCCCGCATCATAGAGCAATCAAGGCGTGATGACCTTGAATCACTTGGTCATGTCTTTATGTATTTTCTACGCGGATCACTTCCATGGCAAGGTCTTAAAGCAGCAACAAACAAGCAAAAGTATGAAAAGATCGGTGATAAGAAGCAGACTACATCAATCAAGGATTTATGTGGAGGATTCCCTGGTAAGCACACAGGCCATGTGGTCAATGTTGTTCTTGGATTAATTCTTTATATATCAGAGGAGTTTGGCATTTACTTGCAATACGTGCGCAAGCTTGGCTTTGAAGAAAAACCTGATTACGAGTTTCTGCGTGAGCTATTTGACAAAGTGCTACGGCGCATGGATGAGACAAATGATGGTGTTTATGACTGGATGCTATTGAATAACGGCAAGGGATATGAGGTATGATGCTTGCATAATATTTACTGCTGTTTGATCTGATAACTGACGTACATATTTTAGCATCGATCCTCATCTGATGGAAAGCATAAACGACAGCAACAGCAAAATACACGAGAAGCGACATCACGTCTTGCATTATCACCTGGCAGTCATACTCGACAATCAAACCAGCCCAATACCCATCAACGAAAAGCATCACAGACATCACAATCACGCCCTCAAATCAATACAAACACCACCATCACCGGCACAACATTACCTGCCATGCCTCAACCTACATTATCTGCTCCTTTACATGGAGATAAGCAACATCATGTCACTTCATCTTGTACTCCTATGATTCAAGACCAGTCTTTGGGAAATGGCATAGACGAAGATACCCAGCACAAAGAACATCGTGGATTTTGGCAAGGATTTATGGCATTTGTTACATGCGGCACAATGGGCCATACATAAAACCACTCATGCACCACCCTTTTTCTCCACATACGCAAGACCATGTTTCAATAATGATTCCAATAACATTTCTTAATCACGCATTGAGCTTTCCATTGTTTTTGTTCCTTATTGTATTGAAGAAAATGGGGGGGGTAACTAATTATGTAAACTATTGCTTTTCCAATCCAGATCCAGGGTAGACGCTTCCAACACCATAAACTTTGTAGTCCTCAGGAGCAATGGTTTTATGCATGTACTGCTTCTTGCCTGATCCAAAATCAGATGCTGCGTGTCCGTTGCCACGTACGGTGTACTTGTAGATAACCAAGCCTTCAAGTCCAACAGGACCACGGGCATGTGTCTTATTGGTAGAGACCTAATAAAGCAAGTTAGATCTTAAAATCAACACAATGTTTATCCCTGTCTTATACTTACGCCAACTTCTGCACCAAAGCCATATCGGAAACCATCTGCAAATCGAGTGCTTGCATTCCAGTAACATCCTGCAGCATCAACACGTGTTGTGAAATAATCCGCAGCTGCTTCATTTTCGGTGACAATGGCATCAGTGTGCTTGGAGCCGTGTTCATTGATATGTTCAACTGCAGCATTCACGTCTGACACGACCTTGACAGCGATGATGTGATCCAAGAATTCGGTATCGTAGTCCTCGGGGCCTGCCGCAACGACCTTATCACGCAAATCGGATGGGATTAAGGATGATGATCCCAAAGCTGCAAGAGACTCTGGATCACATTTAAGCGTGACATTGGCTTGGAGAAGAGCTTGTGCAACCTTGGCAAATGCATCCGTTTGGAGGAGAGAAGCGTGAACCAAAAGTTGTTCTGCAGAGTTACATGCAGCAGGATAATCGGTCTAATGAACATGGATAATTTGTATCAGTCTTACGTGCTATTCATATATGTTATCCCATATGCCATTACCTTTGAATCCACGACGATACGACACGCCTTTTCAACATCAAGATCCTTATCCAAATAAACAGAGCAAATACCATCGGCGTGACCAAGAACAGGGATTCTAATAACGAGATGAGTAATCATTCATAATGGTTAATTGAAAGCGTACCTGGTATTGTTTTGGATATAACGCACAAGGCTGTTGCTGCCACGAGGAACGACAAGATCCACGTATCGGTCAAGATCCAATAAGGCACTGATATCTTCTCTGGTTTCAACGATTTGGACAGCCTCCTTGGGGATACCATTAGATTCTGGCAAGCTTGCAAGGGCATCTTGGATAACCTTAGCAAGAGCTGCATTGGTGTGTGTTGCTTCCTTGCCACCCTTGAGGATAACGGCATTGCCTGATTTCAGGGCCAGACATGAAATGTTGACGACGACTTCAGGGCGAGCTTCGAAAATCGTCAACAAGACCCCCACAGGCACAGTGATCCGATATAAGTCCAATCCATCATCCAACTTGACGGCACGAGTTACTTGCTTGGTAGGATCAGGCAAAGTAGCAATATCACTCACGCCCGAGAGAACGGTATCAAACTTGTCACCCTTGAACAGATCCAAACGCTTAAAGAGAGATCCTGAGAGCTTGCCAGCCTTTACTTGCTCTTCTGCAATCTTTTGTATCATTCCTTTAGTAAAGAGTTACCACCTTACCACTCTAACTCAAGTAGTACCTGCTTGTCCTTCTCATTTGCTTTGGCGATTTCGTCCTTTCGCTCGGCCAAGACTTGCTTTATGCGCAACAAGGCTTCGTTCTTTTGTTCATTGGTAACAGCTTGCATGCTGACAGAGGCAAGGCGTGCGGCACGAGCCAAATCGGTAACGGGATTGGATGTCATAGTGTAATGGTAGAATGAAAAGAAGCTTGTGAAAATAAAATGTGGGCGGTTGTTGCCATTTTAAGACTGTGATCAGATCCATCAGTGGGGCTGGATGACCAATTGATAACTATGATAGGCTAACTGCATTTGGATACACAAGAACTCGAGCATGACGTATTCGAGTGCACAAGCACAACGACGTGTGAGAACCATAAGATATGCTTGTTGGGAAGGGCCGTTGCATAGTTTGGCCTGGGAACTGCATTCGTATGCAGATGGAACCCCATCCCTCCCCTTGCTATACCATAGAAGAGCTTTGTTGATGATATTTGTATGTCATTGTCCGTGCTCCCATTTATATTTTATTCTTCCATAACAACATGTAATCATGGGTCATGATAATTATCGAATTTATGAAGCTCGATCACTGTTTCTACATGTTCTGGTTGATCCATAACAGGGTCCCTAGCAGGTGTTGATCGAGCTGGCTTTTGTAACACAACCACCGCGTTGATATCAGTGAATCCAAGCTTCCATATAGTGCGTGCAGGCTCAGAGAATAATCGTATGAGCATACCAGTCTCCAGATCCCATAGTTTGACTTGTCCATCGCTGCCACCGCTTATCACCCTTTTATGGTCCACTTGCAAACATGACACGGAATTATCATGTGCTGATATTCGATGACGGCATTCGTAATGATTGAGATCCCATATACGTAAGCACCCATCAGAACCACCACTGACCAGCAGTGGTGATGATTCATAAGGTGTCGTAAGTTGAAGATGGCCCACCAATGCAGTATGACCTGTTAACAATGCTAAACAATTGCCAAATGTTGGTGACCACACACGTATACTCCAATCAAGTGATCCTGTGACAATTCGAACACCGTCAAATGCGATCGAGTAGATTTGTGAATGATGTCCAGTATATACATGCAAACATTGGCCTGTGTTGACATCCCATAGTCGAGCGGTAGCATCATACGATCCCGTGGCTACAAGATCGCCGTGAATATCCAGACATCGGACACTTGCTTGGTGGCCAGTGCACACATGCCGAATAACTCCATGCTCGATATCCCAAATCCGGAGTGTAGCATCGCGTGATCCAGTTGCTGCAAGCTTACTACTACCATGGATCTTCAAGCACCGCACTGTTGATATATGCCCATGCATCGAATGAATAAGCTGCCCTGAATCAAGATCCCAAACAAGCACAACTCTATATGGCGACATACTTTAATCCCCATGTCACATAATAACCTTCATAGGCTTACCTATCACAACCACCAGAGACAAGTATTCGCTTGTTTTCATTACCAGTCCTTGCAAACTGCAATGCCCATACACCTCCTTCATGACCTCGTAATGTTCGCACATGTTGGCCTGTCTCAGTACTAAAGACTTCAATCAAGTGATTGTCACTGCCAATCACGGTATAGCAATCATCCATTTGCAAGCATGTGACTAGCGCACGTCCAATGTCATTTTCGCAATGGATCAATCTTCCGGTACCTTGTGCCCATGCCATCTCGGTATTGTATCGCCGCCAAAAGTAATCACGATAGGACACGTGATTTTGTGGATGTTGGTGATTATGCATCTGCTGCCGTCGCCTTGCCGAACCAGCTTCTATCAAGGATGATCGTCGTCGATACCGGTGTTTTAAACATAGCGACTTCCATGTTGCTTCGTCCTTGAGCAGTGAATTCCAAAAAGGGGATACTCGTACAGCATTAGCGAGATCTTTGGGATCATCAATAAAAGAGAGCACATGCAACGACAGCTCGATTGGTAATTCTTTAAGAAAGTCAATCTTCAGCTTAGGTTCGATGATATCATGTACATAAGCAAGGAGCTGATTATCACATTGGTTGAGAAGCTCTGAGAGAAAAACATGCTTTTGATGGGATGTGAGCTGTTGAAAGATCTTGGTCACTTTGCTGATGTATTCCAGCCTTTTCTTGTCGATATTATCTCCAACTGGTGAGTCAACATAAGAGGACCGCAAACGCTGAGCAGGACGAGGTTTTGACAGGCTACCACTGGAGTAGCCATTGCTGGGTGGTGGTGTTGCTGGTGGTGTGTGGCCATCAGGGATGCCGAAATAGTATTCCATTGGATATTGTATGGGGAAACGAATAGAAGAATAACGTAAGAGAATTTTTTTTCGCTTCCTATCGTTCACCCTTGCATGCGTATAGAATCGGGGAGAGCGAGAGAAAAAGATACATTAGAAAACTTGAACGAAAGAAAAAAAAAGGCTCATTACCCCAGTTCACGCCGATCTGGATAACCCCCGCACTACCTGCAGCCAATCAAAGCTCAGCCTTATCCTTGTGCAGGAGATGTCGATAATGGAAAAGTCCACTTGTCGTTAGCATTAATAAGAGACCTAAGGTATTTAGACAAACGAACAGTGAATCTTCTTACATATGATGTAATTGTATGGCAAATTGCGCTCGTTTGAGGAGGAGACAACGGTTACTTCTCCCTGATTTTGAAGCACCCTGCCTTTATGTCCTTGCAGTGACAGTAGCCATTCCCTTAAATCCTATGACTGAAGGAGATGGCCTTTATTATCTGTTCTTGCACTTTATAATATACATAACGTCTGTGATTGAATAAAGGGTTCAATGTGTAACGTGCAGTGTCACTGTTGTCATGCATAAGCACACTAGTGGTCGTGTTCGTATCCCTACCTGCTCGATCATCATAGGAAGAAAATGAGGGCATGTGCCTTACTACGTCTATCAAATGTCGTGAGATCATATGTTAGCTACCTCCTGGCTGCAAACGGAAGGATGGTCAGCTGTGTGCTAGATAACTACCAGGTGGATCATTTCTCATATTACGTGTGCACTACAATACTTCCACAAATGCTTATTAATCCGCTGTTCTACTTACAAAGGTGTTTTAGGCCTTGGAAACCCGTGATCCAATACCTGCATAAAGTCATTAATCCGGGTACCTTATAAAATCATGCAAAAGGCAACCCAAACGTAAGCAGCTAGTGGCCTTACCTTATAAGTTGTATACTTGCAAGAAATAATTGGGGTTAAAAAGAGACGTTGTTGTTGAATCTATAAGACAAAAGCCGGGTAGGGTGCGTCGAGCAAACCACCATTCACCCTTAATGGATCGATGAAGGGACCCCTGGGTAAGTAGGCGAAAATCAAAAGGGAGTAAAATCTTCATGGGTTTGTTACCCTCGACGATCTTTTAGAAGCAAGAGGCATTCCGTTCAACACACTTTATTAAGTGTAACTTGTCAACTATTCTATGATATGAGGAGCGATACATTGCGTAGGATAATAGCATTCAACTTGTGCATTGATATGGGGTAGCGAATAGATACTACATGTTGCCATGAGAAGGATGTCCTTAGAAACGTATCCACCGGCAAGACAGAGAGGTCGGTGCCTCGATACCGACGAGTGTGACACACAGCATTCGCAAAAGGAAAGATATGAGCCTGGTTCTTTCAGGTTAGATTCGGACGACGATCATCCACTACACATCAATCTCCTTCTTATCCGCCTTATTCACCAATACTCACCTTAATCAGCTTGTCTCTGCACACGTTCTTGCCAGTATTCAGTTCCTTCTTTGATTTGAATCTACCATCGCTTTCGAACCCATGCGAGACGGCTTCTCCATAACACAGGTGCTCAAGTACCTTGCCATCATTTACGTTGGGTGCTCCATTCTATACGCAACGGGTCATCTTGCTGGTCTCATCAACACATCAAGGCCGTCGAGTAGCCAATTGACTGCAACACGCTCGACTCCGCAGGAACCTGTTACAGTTGCCGAGTTACAGCAGCGATATCAAGGTGTTCAACAAGTAACCTGGAGCAATACACAAGGTAACTAGGGCTCAAAGGTTTCGTTTATTGGATCGTATCTCACGAGTGTATCTTTTTACAAGATCAACATGAAGCTATCTCCGAAGATTTGATGCTTGATAAGGTGTTTGCAGATGCCATGGGACCATCCAAGGTGATCCCTTATTATTTCAAGGCCGAGGAATCATCTAACAATGAGGAAGTGACTATCGCCACTCTAGTAACCCACAATCGCTTCAAAGTACTCAGTCGTCTTGCCAGCCGATACAAAGGCCCAGTATCCGTTGCCATTCACGTCAATGATGATGATACGAAGCAAGTCATCCTTACCGATCTACATCGCCTTTATGACGAGAATCCCGACATGCGACGCTATGTGGATTTGCATTTGGTAGTTGACAAGTTTGATCGGCAATTCAACATGTGGCGTAACGTAGCCAAGTTTTTCGCACGCACTGACTACATCATGATGCTCGACGTTGATTTTCATTTATGCACTGATTTCCGCAAGTCACTCAAAGCCAATCCAGAACTCATGCAAGTATTACGCAGCGGCACAGGTGCTATTGTTGTTCCTGCATTCGAATATATCAATGAAGAGGATGGCGAGGATTGGCGTGAATTTCCAAAGAACAAGCAGGAGTTACTGGAAGACGTGCAAAGCGAAAAGCTGGATATGTTCCATCGATCATGGAGACCAGGTCATGGATCGACCAATTATACACGGTGGTATGCAGCCGTTGATCCTTACAAGGTTACTGAATACAGCTATTCGTATGAGCCCTATGTGATCTTCAAGAAAGAGGGTACACCATGGTGTGAGGAACGTTTTGTGGGTATGTTTGATCTACATTGTGGTACACACTTATCATCAAGGCATTAATCACGTGATATGATAGGCTATGGTGCAAACAAAGCAGCTTGCTTGTACGAAATTTATTTGGCCGGCATAGACTATTGGGTGCTTCCTGATGACTTTTTGATCCACCAGACTCATCATTATCCAGAAGACACACGTGCACGTGAGGTAAGAATAAATATCAATGAGTGAAGAAAAGGACAAGTTGCTAACATAGGGCCATATTAACAGCGCAAATACAACAAGAAACTATACGACTATTTCAGAGAGGAAGTTTGTCTTCGTTATTCACGTACCATGATTGCCGCTGGATTGTGGGGCACTCCACGGGCAGACAACGTTAAACGGGAGTGTGCAAAGATCAAAGGCTTCAATGATATCATTTCTCGCATGCATGGTTAAGGCTGTGTATCTTTATCAACTTTCATGCCATGTATCTCATTCATCCCCTTCCGCATGTATTCCCCCCCCCCACACACACACACCCTGAATTTGCTATTTTCCACACCCATTCATTTGCTAGAAGCAAGTTTTCCAATATTGATGTTCATAGGGTAGTGCCCCTATCAAGTGCATACACCTATTTGTTGTTTGCAAGTAATGAAAGAAACAAAATTTATATCTAATGACGGCAATGCATTTTGCAACAAAGTACATGAGAGAGTAGGGATATGAGGCTAATCGATAGAGAAATAATGCGCTTAAGCTGTACGCAGGCGGTTTTCGATCTCGCTCTGTCGTTGAGCTACATATTCAAGGAGAATGAAAATACATAGGTCAATATACCAACACATACAATGTAGTGTCGTTGTCCTTTTCTTACCTTTGAGATCGCGTACATCATCTTGTGTGGCGTTGTATGCCATAACGTTGGCTTGGTTGAAGGGATTTTCGGGAGACTTTTGGAATGCCTTGTAGATCAATTGCTTAAGTTGGCTTTGTCTCAGACCAGGATTCTCAAGTTTGAAACGAGTCATTTCTCTGTTTTTCCCCAAGAGAAAAAATGTTGGATTAGCATTCCATCAAAGATCCATTTCCATAATCATCCAACTCACCTCTCTTCGTAAGCAGCAAGGGCAGCCTTGAAACGACGTTCGGGATGACGATCAACATCCTTGCTAGAGATAGGACCCTTTTTGCTGTCATCAATTGAAAGAAGATCCAATGCATCATCGATATTGCTTGCTGAGAACTCTGGGATAGTGCGACGAGCTTGTGATGCTGCTTCCACCTTGGCTGACTTCTTGGCGGCAGATTTCTAAAAGCATCCATGCTACATCAGTATTCACCCTCTTGAAAACCACCACCCCCCTTGGTTGTCAACATGGATAGCCTTGTGCTTCCATCCTTCTCTTTTCTCGGAACTATACATACCGCTGCTCCTTTGGGTTTGAGCTTGGCAATCTCTTCCTCTTCTTGAGCCTAATCAAGCAAATGGCTGCGGTAAGCATCAAGGGTGCATACGATCTACCTCACATTGCATACCTTTAGCTTGGCGAGTTCAGCCTTCTTGGCTGCTTGTTGAGCCTACAGGTGATTTCATGGTAAGTTCATACAATGGAATAGAAAACGGTTGTTGCAATGGTTCTGATTGAGACCAACCTTCTTTTCAGCTTCGGCTTCCTTTTTGCCTTTACCCTTGGCACCCTTGGACCATTTTTCAGCTTCTTTGGCTTCAGCTTCAGCTGCCTTTGCACGATCCTTTTCGGCCTTTGCAGCAGCCTTTTTAGCGTTGGCAGCTTCGACTTTACTGTTGGCTCCACCTTTCTTGCCCATTTGCAAAACGGAAAAAACGTGAAAATGGCGCGTACTCGTCGATGACTTTTAGAAAACTCCGCAAGGCGAGCAAGCGTCGTAGTAGGCTCTATCCAACCAACCCCTCCCCTGCGACCCCTTGGTATTATTCAGCACACTTTCAGCTAGACGATCCTCCTTGTTCTTTCTACTTTTCAATACAAAGAGCATTTTTGCTTATACTTTCCCATTTCTCTCATTATAATCAGCAATGAATCATGGTCTATAATGACCCTATTTCACTTCACTGCATCTTATCTCAGCATAACAAGCTTAGTCAACAACCTGCAAAATGGCTTGTTGACCCCTCCTACGACAGCTATTCTTTGCCGTTCCCAGTCTTTGTTAGATCTTCCTCGTTCAATAGCTTGTCTACATATCACCAATACGCAATCACAGGATAAAAAGAGAGAGGTGTTATTGAACCAGTAACGATGGGGGAATATTGATCTTAGGTTGCTTTGGTTACCGAGACTATGGATTGCTGTGTCACGTACCTGCCATCAAAAATACCCATTATGCATTAGGTGACACAGAATGCAAAACAGTGATGCAGAGCAATCTCGATGACAGCTCCATGCCATTGCAATATAAATTCTACAACTTGAACTGAACCAGAACTTACATAGTCTGTCATGATTACCCTCGGATTTTTCGTCCCTGTAAGCGCTGTCATTTCCAAGTGGCATAGTGTGCTATCCTTCGATAGATCAAATAATGACATAATAAAAATATCACATTCATTCTTCGTTCTTATCGACGACAATAACCCCTAATCTCACCATGACAATCAAACTTTGGCGATAAGCAGTCATGAAAGAACCACCTTCACAATGAGTACGCTGCTCTTCTTTGTATTCTCCATGCTTCCATTTGCTCCATTTGTTTTATGCATAATTAGTAAATCGCATTAGAAAGCCCATGCCATTTTCCTCCTCTACTCAACAATCATCCATATACCCAAAACGTGGAGAAAGCTCGTTCGTATAAACAACGAGCGATGCTTCGGGTTGACTTTGTTGCAATTTGAAAATGTGTTAAGATCCACATTGTTGGCATTATAAACGCGACAAGATCGTATTGAGGAAGGTTGCCAATATAACAAGGATATCCGAATAGCACACAGGATTACAGAGAGGCACCGTAGTAACTAGGGAGCATGGTTGGAAGAGGTAGCGAGGCATGCATGTAAGGGGCTGCATCGCTGACTAAAAGCAGTCGGGGAGAATATGTGATCCGGAAGCTGGCTATAAGTTTCAAGAAGTAGTCGTCATCACACGTGTGCCTGTTTTACTCACGCTTCTATTCCAGCGACATGCATGCCAAATCTCCACCAGAATATGACCCCCAGATTATGATCTAAAAGCCTCTCCTGCTGTAGCACTTAATACAAGCTGACTCTGCGTTCCTTCAATAATACATAGTAGGCACTTGAATGTAAGCCAGAACGTGGCTGTATGTTGTGGCACATGGGATCCAGTCAGTAAGTGTAACGGTGCCAAGCAGCTTTTACTTTACATTTTTGCGATAAACCTCCACATACGCACATTCAATGGGCTCTGTCGCCACCACTATCAAATGTTGCGATATCTCTCTTGAACGAGAGATGGTTGTCGACATTAACGTTTGACACTAATGCATTTCTTACGCTTGTTCTTGGATTCCAAATTCCCGCTATATCACGTACATCCTTTTTTTCGACCGATAGCCACGTACATTGAGAAAACAAAGACCAAAAGGAATATTCGGAGAGCCAACAAGAGGAAAGAATTGCCTTGGGCAAAAATCTAATCCAGAAATGGATAATGAGAAGATTCATCTTCTATATCTTTTTCGACTGTTGCCTTCTGATTCAACCTCTTCTTTATGTTTCAAATTCTGTTTCAAAGAACCATAGCCACTACACTCGTAGATGAACTGCTATCGATATCCTAAGCGCTCAATAATTGTGCTCTATCGTTCCTCGGAATCGAAGCATCAGCGGATGAGCACAGCGACAACCTTTTTCACGCTCTCTTTTTGCTTTAGAAAACGGCAAGGTAATGACACGGGCTCTCTTAAGTACACGATTGTTTCCATGAGCATTTTTACGTGCATAGGGGTGGGTATAATGTGCGTAGGTTGCAACCTGTGTATCCGTTTTTGCGTTTGTTTCCCATTATCGGTATATACGACCAAACACGTTTCACGCTTCTTTTCTTTGTCTATACGTTCCAAGCTTTACACGAGCCAGCACTTGACCATTTGGGCAAGGCTTGAATATAGTGCTATGAGTATTCTTATACAAGGCGACGAGCTTTTTGAGTAAAAAAGTGCTTCCATAAGCACCCGAGCCAAAATAATAGTGAACGTTTTCCCTCTCCTCGGGAACGTCCCCCGATATATATCAAAATTGGAAAGCATGTAATATGTATGTGTGATCCTCCTTTATTCACAAGCACGAAAAGCTTGCATGTGAATGCGCGTATGGATCCAAAGACATAATAAGAGGGAAGGGTGACATAAGACACAGGTTAACGAAATGGATGAAGGAGAGCAATAATTGGGTACCTAGTCGCATCTTTATTACACGATCTATAATCTCGCTCGTCACAACCTGAGATGGTGCATGTCATCCATCGCTTTGCTAAATCATCATCATCTTCATCATCATCTTCTTCTTCTACCCATTACAGTTAGCAGGATTAAGTAAGCAACTATTTAGATGAAGCTATTGTTTTATGTGAATCCAGAAAAGATGATCGCCGTCTCTCAGTTTCAAATTATGTTGTGCCGGTTAAATGACAAAAAAACCGCACCATGTTTCGTAGTAGAAAGAAAACCCGGGTATACCGCGGATTGCTTTCCAAGCCCTCTTTCTCTGGAATGATTTTTTGGCATACTACGCTTATCTCACAACCTAACAAGTGTAACTTACAAAGCATAGAAGCTTCATGGGTGGTGGTGTTGTCGGGAGCCATCACAGGATCCTTTTGCGCATCTATTTTTGTGCTTGTAAATCACGTACAACGCTTCACATTCTGAGATATGTTACCTGCCTGGGTGTGCTGTTGCTGGGCAATTGATCAAGATCTGTGTAGGTGGACCATCCTGGATATAGAACCCAGCCCTCTGGACCCGAAATAAAGAGAGTGGGAAAAGTTTTTGTTCCTTTTTCGATGGATACATGCAACACTAGCAAAAGGGCTTGGTTGGACGACACCACCAGAAAGGAAAGATGGTTTAACGGATCATGTATCGCGTACTTTTATCTAAAGCTTACGCGTGGATAGAGATAATAAATGACAAAGTCCAAGATGCAAAATCGCTAATGTCGGGGTATCCTATGTTCTCTGACGTAGCTATTCGTTTTATATTAAGCTTCATTATCGTGTTTTTGCTGAATGATTGATGACAAAGCCAGTGTCACATGCAAATGCTGGGGAGAGTATGCATCATCTACAAAAACGGTTCTTGGGGTGTTATTCACAGAAAGACCGCTATAACTCTAATAACAGGGATTGGGGGGGATGTTCAGGGGAAAATGTGTATGGGACAAGATGGGCAAGTGTTCACGTTAATTGTTCAAAGGTCGTTTGTACACCCAGGTCATCCATATCTCTATCGACGCCAAAATATATGGGAATCAGCTTAACGCGTGCGATGATGAGAAACGTATTGATATGCGTTTATGCATTGCAGCAAGAAACACAAACGACCAAGAAGCGTATCAGCTTGGTCTTGAAAGATGGCGTCGATGATGTAGGTCCTGGTGAAGGCGGTGTAGGAGGTCTTGGAGGAGGTCTTGGATTGTTGGGTCGTGGATCTTTCCAGCGAAAGCTTATTGACATAGGTAACTACATTTATCATTGAAGGATCAACAAAAGAAAATGAATAGGCATATGATGATGAGTATGCGCACAGACAATGTTGTGACCCTTACACTTACTTGTGACGATCCGAGAATTTGGGGGTCAATGATGTGTCGAAGATGCCTGTCTATGGACACATGCGTATAGGCACACAATATATGCGTATATAAAGAAAAGGGGATGTGGTTAGATTATACAAGGAATGATTGGCAAAGTGAAAGAGCAAGAAAGAAAATTTTGCACCCAGAATCTGTTCACCATCTGCCTGCGTTTTATGCTTTCTCATGTCACCCACTCTTTATGCATGGTGTCACTGGAAAGCCTGTAGAAAGCTTGCAACTTTCGGCGAATAGCGCATGAAGCGGATAAAGGCTCGAGCGCCGATATCTTCGTGTAGCCCATGCTGCCATTCTTTCTCCTTTTGTTTGTGACTGAAACAAACTCTCTTTCATCGAATGTTGTAGCAGCGACAATCGTGTATGATATTATGGTGCACCAACAACGCTTATGTGTCACAACTTTGGTGTGCACATTGATAATGCTAAGCGAACTAACCATCGCGCTGTTCGCTTCAAGTAACATCACTGGTCACGGGAAACTAACTTTCTCTTTTCCGATTCGCTTGTAAGCTTTAATCCCCAATACCCTTGGTCGATTTGCTTATTTGTTCGTTTAAAAGCGTGCACGACCCTCCTTTATTGTGTTACATAGTCGTATCGAGATATTTTGTGTTCATATGTGGTAGGTGCCTTGCTGAAATAACGAATGTGACCTTCATTTTCCGTGACAACTGGTGATGACGCCTATCACCCCATTCAGGCTATCAATTCAACAGCGTGATCATTTCTTGGTAGTAGGTTAATAATAATTGTAAGGTGGTTGTTCTCGCGGCGAAAGCATAAGATATTTTAATCGGGATTTGCGTGCGCTGATATAAGTGCATATAGGAGGATGACCTGATTATGCTGGTTATGAAAGGAAAAAACAACATATCATATGTCGGTGAATCATGATCCATTGCATGTACTTGCTATTAACTTTCCCGTACGACGTAAAAAGCAAGCACTAGGTCATCTCATGTGTAACGTTTGATAGCACACTCCCAAGAACTGATTTTGTGGATTTTCTTTTCTCATAGCAAGCCTTATTGTTTCCATGTGGTAGATCATTCCTGTATGCGGGAATCAAGGATCGACAATGTGTGAGACCATAATTATCATTTCCGATCTCAGCATCCAGATGCTTGGATGTATGTCTCATTTGTCCCAGCCTTGGATATGCTGTACCCCAACAGCATGCTGATTGTGAAGAATGTTCCACAGAACATTCTCCCCGCATCATCTTGGAATTAAGAGCCATGGTCAATCACTGGTTCTTTCCATGTTGCAATGGTGATTAATGACCTTTTATCATTCTTGAGAAATGAACGATCACTCAATCATTGCAAAACTCATCCATTCGACGATGTTTCAAGGGCGAGGATCACTTTTTGAGTTCAGGTACACGTATCATTACGTCTATATTCGTAGCGGCGACGTGCTCACATGCAACTTTATAATAGGAGCCGGTGCCTGAATTACCAATAGCTAATAATTTTAACCGCATCTACCATGTATCTAGGAGCCAAGGTCAATATGTCGCATAGCAACGCACGTCAATTATATCAAAGGATGCCGACGAGCGATCATTCAAGGTCTCCATTTCACTGTAGTACAGTCATTGTACGCTTCCAAGCATCAAAAAATATAGCTATCCCAACACGTAGTGACATGCATGATTATCTTCAATATGAACATAGCGCCTAATGGTCCTATGAGGATATAATAGAATTCAGTTGTAATCATCTACGACACCATCTCTTCAATATATATCACTTTTTCAAGCATACGAACACATTCCCTGCTGACACATCACTTAAGGAATTCGTCAAGGTCTACTTCGAACAGGGGCAAACACGATGGTCTTGAGATCCCATCCATATGGCTATTCTGTATACGTATATATCACGTTGTATGGTACTGTATACAAGAATTGGTCTTCTCATGCCTGCGGATAATATGAAGGGAGTTGTTGTGAGGTAGTTGCCAAGGAGATGGTAACGAGATCATTGCATGTATTACCGTAGGTTTCACGTGATCAATTAAAATTCGAGTCTCGATGAATGAAAACACATTTAACAATATATATATTGGGGGGATTTACAAAGTAATATGGTAAGGAAGTATGGCTCAGGGCTATTGGGTACTGCCAAGGAAGGATTGTACAACTAACAAACGTAACGACGGAACTCACCATCGTCGTGAGCTCAGCCGATGCATACAAACATTGCGAGTTGGGGGCTGACATTCGTGCTGCTGTGCAACCGATTTGAATAGCTGAGTGAATTATATGTTGCATCATGTATGCTAAGTATGCATGGGCATCCATTCAAGGGCGATGAGGCATATAATTCAAACCGGTATACTTGTAATCGATTTCCATCATCTCAGCCTACTCCGTGAGCCTGTAAAGTTTGGCGAATGGCGATGGCGAATGGCGTCATCCAACTCGCGTTCCCCGACCATAGATTTTTTATTGGCCTCGCTCATCACGTTTAGCTCATTTCCTTTTCTTCCCTTTTCATTCTACATTCCCATCATGGCCGGATACACTGCTCGTCAGGTTGGTGCTCCCAACACCCTCGATTATCGTGTTTTCATTGGTATGTGTCAAATGGGGTATTGAAGGCGCGTATACGGATGGGCGTGCATTGCGTTACCCAGATGAGGAGGGTGAAAAGTTCGAATAGAGTGATAACAACCTTATAATAGAGAAGGATGGTGTTCCTGTCTCTGCTTTCCACGATGTCCCTCTCTTTGCCAACGAGGAGAACAACGTCTTCAACATGATCGTTGAGATCCCCCGCTGGACCAATGCCAAGTTGGAGGTAAGAAGGATGATGTGTGTATATATGCATCCAGAGACTCAATTATGGCTATTTGGAATGTATAGATCAGCAAGGAGGATGCTTACAACCCCATCAAGCAAGACACCAAGAAGGGTAAGCTTCGCTTCGTCCGCAACTGCTTCCCCCACAAGGGTTACATCTGGAACTATGGTGCTTTCCCCCAGGTATGTGGTATTGACATGCATGTTGTATTCAGCCTCGTGACCAAACTTTATTCGTAGACTTGGGAAGATCCCAACCAACAACACCCTGAGACCAAGGCCAAGGGTGACAACGATCCTATTGATGTCATTGAGATTGGTGAGCAAGTCGGCTACACTGGTCAAATCAAGCAAGTCAAGATCCTTGGTGTCATGGCTCTCTTGGATGAAGGTGAAACTGACTGGAAGGTGATCGCTATTGATGTCAATGATCCTCTTGCTCCTAAGCTCAACGGTATGTGTGGGAAGGAATAATATATATGCAGGACCACGCATGGCTTACGTACGTGAATCGATATAGACATTGAAGACGTTGAGAAGCAACTTCCTGGTCTTATCCGTGCTACCAATGAATGGTTCCGCATTTACAAGATTCCCGATGGCAAGCCCGAGAACGTCTTTGCTTTCAGCGGTGAAGCCAAGAACAAGGTTTGTTGGTTGTTGTCTCGTTTTATGCAACACAAACGCTCATTTGCCTCTTTTAGAAATATGCCACCGATGTTGTCCTTGAGACTCATGAAGCATGGAAGGGCTTGATCTCTGGTGCTTCCGACAAGAAGGATATCTCCACGTGAGTAATGATATCGTCAAAAGTTTGAGTCTTGGCTTCTCACACATTTCCTTTGCCTATTCCCAGTACCAACATCTCCTGTGAGGATACTCCCGACAAGGTTGACGCTGAACATGCTAACTCTAACGTTCCCGCTGTAAGTATACATGAATCGGCAATGCTCTACGGATGATCTAATTATGTTATCATGTTATAGGCTGATGTCCAACCTGCTGCTCCTATCGACCCCTCTGTTGACAAGTGGTTCTTCATCAGTGCCCACAGCTTGTAGAAAGACGAGGATAGACTTGATTTGAAACTTTTTGGTTTGTTCAAATGAAAAAAGAAAACTATCACCAAGGAGATGACTGCTTGTTTTGGGTTTCTATGTATAATGTGCCAGTGGGATGGATCATCATGATCCAGAAAAAGAATTTTCATATGATAACGATTGAACGATGCACCTATTAATACTTCCGGACACGTAGGTAGTACCAGTGGTTGACTTTTACTTTTGCGTGCATGGGTGATAAATAGCTGTAGTTATTGGTTTGATGTTGCTATGACCACGTTTTTCTTCGTTAAGACGCTTGTCAATATACCTTCCCCAGATCCACGTTGCTGGATAGCTCGTGCGGAGACATAGCCTATGCTCCGATCAGGAAGTTTCTTTACGTGTTGGATGTTTCTAATAACGCGACATCACTTTTATGGTTATCAAAACAACTTCCATGTGACAGAATCAATGTAGCAGACATATGAGAGATTGGGGGGAATTAAATGTCAATCCTACTATCAAATAGGTATAACGATCGAATCAATTTGTGCAACATTTTGAGGTACAATCAATATGCGATCCTTGCGTTGTTTTAAACCCCTCTACTTGGGATGTTTGTCGGATTCATTATAATCACAAGGAAATCGCAATATTGATGGGGATAGAGAAAAAGATCGAAGATCTGAAATATGTTCCGCTTTAATAAGGATAAAAGAGATAGAAGCTCGTTGATAACGATCTCAAACACGTTGTTGTTTCATTGTGCGATGAAAAAGGAGGTGGGAAGAGTACTCATCATCTGTTGCAAAAAAGGGAGAAAGGGATTGGCTTGGTTGGGGAGAGAGAGAGAGAGACACACGCACAGTCCTTCGTCATTGATTGATATCTCTTTCACCAGGGGTAAGATGAAATGTGCTAAGCACGGTTCATTATGTCTTATCGAAAATAACATAAGGGGTCATGCCGAAGGGAGGGAGATTTGACAATGAAAACGATGATTGTTCGTTTCCTTTGGCCCCTTATTCACGGGGGGGGGAGGAGGAGGGGATTATGTAATCTCAAGCCAAATGACCAACATATGAGGAATAAGATAAATGCACGTTAATCAAGATGGATCCATGTATGCGCAAGTGTATGTGAAGAAATCGTAACAAGATCCGTGTTTGTGTGCATGTGTGTAAATATTGCTGCTTCTCACGAGGGACTAGACAAGTAGGGCTCACACGGAGAAATCAAAGAAAGAAAATGTGCCTATGAACTTTACGAGCAAGATTGAGAGAAGAAGCACGTGCAGACCAAGAGATTGCATATTCATCTATTTGACTATGTGTGGGTGTATTGGGCGGTCTTCCCCTACTGTTCGTTCACCCTGGCATATCCCAAATTTGCTGTGGTTGTGTTGCACCCTACAACAGAAACCGGCACCCACCACCTCCACACACGCAACCAAACCCCTTCCTTTATCCTTCTTCTTTATTCTCACTCTCACTCTCACTCACTCATTTTACTCGCTTTCGTTTGCAAATCTCATCTTGCTTCCGAGAACTGGATCGTCGTCTTCCACCCGATTACAACCCTCTTTGCAACAACACCACAGTTCACCATTCCGTTTCGACCCCCATTCACAAAGCTGTTCTACTTGGACGCCATGGGCTTATGCATATCGTCCGAGGAGCGAGAAGAGAGAGCTCATAGTCAACGTATCGATAAAGCTATCGAAGAGGACAGCAAACGTTTAAAACGCGAGTGCAAACTACTACTTCTCGGTAAAGACCAAACATTGATTCCTGCAGCCAATAATAGCATCATCATAGTCTAACATCGACTCTTTCTTTAGGCAGTGGAGAATCAGGAAAATCCACTATTGTCAAACAAATGAAAATCATCCATCAGAGTGGATATAGCGATGATGAGCTTTATGCTTGGCGAACTACGATCTATCGCAATGTCATGGAATGTGCCCAAGCGCTGGTCGCTGCTGTGAACAAGTTTCAGTATACTTTTCAGGATCCGAATAATAAGGTAAATCAGCCTGTGCATAATAATTCTCGGGAATGATGCTAATATCCATCCATGCGTCCATTAGGAATATGCTATGCGTATTCTCGATTATGAAGTGAGCGGTCCCGATAATCTCGATCAACCCCTTTTGCCTGACCTCGTGGAAGCCATTGTCAACATTTGGAAAGATCCCATCATTCCACGTCTCCTGGATGAAGAAGCAAGCCAGTTTTATTTGATGGATTCTGCACCCTAGTAAGTTGTTTTATACCCCCTCTCACCATGGTTGACAACATTTTAATCCTTTATGTAAAGCTTCTTTGAACAGGTGAAGCGTATTGGCAGAACCGACTATAAGCCAAATGTACAAGACGTTTTACGCGCTCGCTCAAAAACTACCGGCATCACTGAAACCAGATTTAAGATGGGCCAAATGAGCATCCAGTAAGTACATCCATCAATTTATCCTCAATGTGGTATATGCTAAGGTTCTATTATGACGTAGCATGTTTGATGTAGGAGGCCAAAGATCCGAAAGAAAAAAGTGGATTCATTGCTTTGAAGCTGTAACGTCGATTATATTTTGCGTTGCTCTCAGTGAATATGACCAAGTGTTATTGGAGGAATCACGGCAGGTATATTACATTACATATCATCATCATCGTCATCGTCCTTGTCACTTAACATGTTCATTATAGAACCGTATGATGGAAAGTCTGGTGCTTTTCGAGTCGGTGGTTAACAGTCGATGGTTTCTAAGGACATCCATTATCCTCTTCCTCAACAAGATTGATCTTTTTCGTACAAAGCTACCCAAGGTTCCTTTAGATCGCTATTTCCCTGACTATGGTGGTAAGTAAAGCTGCATTATTATTCTGGAGTGGCGGACCATTTATTTTTGTCTCTTAGGCGGTCCTGATCCTGCCAAGGCTGCAAAGTATATTTTGTGGAGGTTTACTCAAACCAATCGAGCAAAGTTGAATATATACCCACAGTAAGTGCCTTGACTGTTTCCCAAAAAAGCCAATGCTTATCAAAGAATCTCTATTTTTTTTAGCTTAACCCAAGCAACGGATACATCCAATGTAAGCACGTTATATTACTTGGCGCATTGCTTTGGCTTACTAACGAATCTTCAATGTTCTTTAGATTCGACTTGTCTTTGCTGCCATCAAGGAAACCATTCTACAAAATGCATTGAAGGATTCTGGTATTCTGTGATACACTGAAGAAAAAGGAAACAAGTCAACAACAGAGATGGGTTTCGAGAGCGTTTTATCGTTCCCCATTCTTCTTTTACATCTACCCGTTATTATAATTCCCAACAACACGCACTTTTTGTACAGCTTCTATTATTCACAATACCCACATTAATATAGTCCTTTTTGGGACACCGATTATCCTCTCCCCTATTATGTATTCTCTTTCCCTTGGTCTCACAGCAACGTATACACTACCATCCCGTTTTACCTTAATACGCCCTTGCTCCTTGAATTCCTTTTTGTATAAAGATTTGATGATCGAATGCTATCTTATGTTACATTTGCATATCTGATCCGAGGAGTGATGCATGATTTTGGCCCCTTTATGCAACATTGATGACACCGCGTTTATCAAGCTATTGCGATATCTTTATTGAAACATACAGCGATTTGTAGAGATATAGCATAATGTATATACAGGCTGAAAGAAAGATGGGAAAAGCATTATAGTACATGTATGTCACGAGGATGATGAGAAATAAAATGATGTACGAGAAAGAGGAGAGGGAGAGGAGGAAAGGATTTAACTTGTTGTTGACCAGCCCCATGAAGCAACGAAACTGGCAGCGGTCAATGCAATTGCACATCGATAAGCCAGGATGAAGCCTTCTCGAAGCATAGTTGTTGTCATGCTGCTGTTGCTACTGCCAACGTCTGTGACATTACCCGATAGCAGAAAACCGGCCAAGAGGACCCCGACCGCTGGACCAATACTGCTGTACAACGCTGAAAGTTTTCCCACCTGTGCAATACGAAATGATTCCTCCTCAGTCCAGAGCAACGCACTGACCCGGTGCACAATGGCCAACCATATCAGATGAAACGCTAATCCTATATTGCGTGTGACATGTGAGTACAATTGAGAATATGTCCCCAACGCTTGATTTCCTTTTACATACCTTGGAGTACTTGCAAGATGCTCACAGCTAACCAGAGTATGGACCATTCTTCGCTAAGCCAAGTATAGGAAAACGCACAAACAATAAGGATAGCATGAACCGCCGTTGCTGTCGTTGTTGGTGTAAGTTTAGGAACCCACTATAAAGATCATATTTAGACTTTTACGTCAATGATAACATCATGTGCTCATCTTACCCAGCGTGCACTTGCATGAACGATAATATCCGCGAGAACGGGAATCATTGCAGCCAAGCCGACCACCCACATTGAAAGATCAAGTACATCATAAAGATAAATGAAAAGCATTGGGTTGATCATTCCATGGACAATCCCTAATATCAATGTTGTGAGGGACATGCTTTGGATCTGCCATTGAATCATCGCGTCTGTTGGGCTGGCCACGAGCTGTGCTGGCATATTTTGTAAAAGTAGTAATACGGACATGGAAGTATCATGTGGTGGTAAAGGTAACAAAGAAAGTTCTGCTGAGGAACAAAGATCGCTGGCCATGGCTGTATTTGTGTTGGGAGGTAACGATTGTTGTTGGTATTGTTGTTGCTGTTGTTGATAGAAGAGACTATTTCGACGATGCCAAAACAAGTCGAGAGCCTGGCTTGTGGATGTCATTGTTGTATTTGTACTCCCATACATGGTAATAGGAACACTACCACTGGCAGCAAGAGCAGCTGCGGATGCTGTTGTCGAGGTAGAATTGACTGAATGGTTGCTGTTGTGACGCATGAGCTGTGCTGTTGTATTACTGCTAGTCATCCTTTGTAAAGCACTTGCATCTTCTTCAGAGATGTGAGATAAAGGCTCGCCGAATAAGCTGTAAGGTTTGTATGGAATATCACAATGGGGGAAAAGCACTGCATTCTTGAGGAATCGAGGCGCCATGACTGGATTCTCTTCATTGTCGTCCATGCATTCGAGTTGTCCAAGTCCATAGTGATGCATAAACAGTAGCACCACACACATCCCGATGGATCCCATCAATAACGTACAAGACAATAGCCATGGATTCAAATCATCGTCAAACCACCAGTAGCTTGCACACCCAATGCCCATCAGTGATATGGCCGAGGTAACTTTGGCCCATTGTAATTCACCATCTATGGCAACCGATATCATGAGAAAAAAAGACTTGATTCCTCGTTGTTTATGCAATCTTACCATAGAGCCATATCTTGTAATCACCCAATGATTTAATGATGGCACTATCGACGAGAGAGGCGAGTGGTTGGAAAAAGAGTCCATTGGCCAGCATCCAGCAAAGTGTCAATATCATGATCCAGTAAGTATCAAAGGCGGACATGCTGAATACACCCAGCAAAGCGATAGTGCCGACGATTGTCAATGCTAATAGCATATGGAGGTGTACAGCAGGATAAGAGCGATCGACGAGCCAAATGAATACGGTGGACGCCAAAAGTCGAACAACCATGACAAGCGCAATGAGCATTCCAATGGCAAACAAGTTGAGTGAAGGAATGTGCCACAAGTAGAGGGCCAAGTAATGCTCCACGCTGCCAGCGACTGCAAGCGCCATAGCCAACAGTTTAGGCCAAAAGAACATTTGGCATAAAAGTAGATAAGAGAAATGATGCACAATAAAGAAGAAAAAGAAACGAGGTGGGAAAAAAATGAGAGAGAGAGACACACACACACACACACGATGAAACGGGCCTTGTTTATGTGTTATCGTTGTTGTCGTGTCATTTGGCATCCACAGCACAGCCGATAGGTAATATAAGGATCACCACCATCACCACATGCATCACTTCTCCTCATACTTTTTGTTATCGCTCCTTATCAGCATATCCATTTTCGAACATGTGTAAGTAGTATGTTCACACTCATCATCCATCACATCCATCAAAGAAGTCTTCTTTTTGCATTGTATGTATCACAAGATTATTCTACGCACGCACCGCCACCACCACCATCTATACCGGCCTTGGCTAAGAACATGCACCCATCCAAGATTGGGATGATATTTTAGCTAGGACGGGGGTGAGAGGGTGATCGTTATCGGACACATCAGTTACATGTATATAGGATATTACCTCTTCCCATTATGCCATACTTCCTTCTCTTAACCCCTCCCCACACAGAACAAATGCAATAAGATTTATGTTTGTCCTTGTATGTGCACACGCGGGAACCTTGTTAACGTCAGCCAATCCTTCATCACTGAAGCCATACACGTCTGCTACTATGGCTATCACCCATCATCAACCCCCTAACTATTATGATGCATCATTATTGTGACCTCTAAAAGGATCACTCTAAGATATATTGACAAAGCACACGCAACATTGACCCGGCCACTGCTGGTACACCAGCTGGTGCATGCTGTGGAACACTTGCCTCGGGAAACTGCTGGAGGCGAGTGATCGGGGTTTGATCGTTGCCGATCCGTATCCTAAAACGAATTATGGTTGGGTCGAGACACCCACATTCACCACACGACGCATGCTAATAAAGCAAAAATGACATCAAGCCAAAGTTTAATTTACATAATTACAAAAATGATGCGGGGAAGAAATTGGTAAGTATATGTATGTATAGGGGCGAATGCTTGTGGGTGTGAGTGTGTGTGTATGCATTGGGTAGTAGACCGCTTTTGAGAGCGAGAGAGTCTTGGTGATATATAGTTTTTCTTTCTGAGCTTACGCAGAAACGCTTGCAATGCGGGAAGAAGGAGGATCGTAATATTGAGAGGGCATATTGCTTCGTTTGTGCTGACCAGCAGCAGCAGTAGTAGGGGATGGATTGGTAGAAAATTGGCTGTACCAGACAGGTGATGTTTCCGAGAGGCTGAATGCCGTATTGGTTTTCTCTTTTTTCGATTTGAATAGCTTTGACCAAGATCGCTCCAGGAAACCACGGCTTTCTTTCTCAGTCCTAGCTACCATATGACTTATGCGTCCTGTGGTATTACGTTTCAATGATTTGGTCGTTCCAGCCGACCATGTTCCTGCTCGTCGTACATTGCCGTCGTCATTGTACATGGATGATCCTGGCAAGCTGCTGGGAGATTCACCAGCATAATACCGAGCTAAACGCTCATTGAATGTGGCCATATCATCTTGTGTCATAAACGCGGTTTGTCGCATGATGCATGAAAAGAAACGAACGTGTGGAGTAACAAAAGGGCAGAAATCAAATATAAAAGAAAAAAAAAAGTAAAGACAGGTACAAAACGTGTTTGGATATTTATAGTGTAAAGGTGGTGGTGGTTGTGGCGGTTGTTTGCAATAATGCAAAAGATCCACTGGAGTCTAGAGCGTGTGCTTCTGCTGAGTTTGTATTTATAAACGGGCGTTGGGCCCGGATTTATCAGGGACCTTATTGCCGGGCACCAGGTCGCGGCACAGCACAGCACAGCCTTCTTATCGTGTTGAATGCTGTCGATTGTTCCATTTTACACAAACACTCAACTTTTTATTCTACGATTGCTATCGCGTTTTATAATGATTTTAAGAGGATATTAGACGCAGTGAGCGCATATGACATCAATGTGATGAATGCAGAAATTGTCCGCTTTCCAATAACAAAGCGAGTTTAACCAGCAGCCGTCAATAAAGCTTATTGTAGAATGTTGGGGCTGACAACATTATTAGACGCATTGGCCCCATCACCCGATCTCGTTCAACTCTTGTGTACAACCATTGCACTTTATCCTACTGAGCACTGACCCATTTAGCGAGCATGGCAGTAATCCCACGTTCTTGTTATTAAGTATCCGCAATGTCGGTGACTCTCTTACCTCTCCAATCTAACCAAAAGTGTCTATTAGTAAACGCTGTAACAGCAGCATATGAACGTGGATTTAAATGACAGCAAGATCCAATGATTGGTTTATTCAGCGATCAAATGCTTATCAAGCTTAAGAATACAAGGATTACTACTCTTTTGCTGCTGGCGATAAGGGTTATATCACGGCGTGGAAAGGGTTGCTATCTATGACTGTAGTGGATGTGGCGTAATGCTTGATTTGTATTGGTAGTAACACTTAGACGATGGGTTATCGATTATTGCTGCAGCCTGACATGTGGTATAGCTTTGAAGGCATGTGATCCTGGATCCTCTTGGTGGTAGCTTGATAAGGACTTGATCTAAATGGATATACGACGCGAGATGACTTGTCATGATGTGCAGCCTCGATTGTATTCGTCGAGTATACATTTCACCTTCGTTGCCATCATAGATACAAGTTGTTCAAGGTTGCTGTTGATAAGGATTGGTGTCACCTTCATGCCATCGTTGGTAGTTGAACAAGAAATAACGTCGACAAATGATACGACAAACTGATGAATACAACTGCTGCGTTGCTCAATCGACGCGACGTTTCAAGTTGTCATGGTGACCATGCTGTTGGCAAGTGCCTTAACATCAGTTTGAATTGTCACATCGCTAACCGCGTACCCGTATTAACTTTACCTTATTATCTTGTACTTTTAGTGGACCTTTCTTTGCTTTGGTTTTCCATGGTGGGGCATTCGAGTTGAAATCAGGCTTGTTGGACTGATGTCGAAAGAGAAAGAGGAGCTTTATGCAACTATCCCGACCGCCAGTTTTTTTCGCCCTTTGATCCTTAACTCGCTGTTAAACCCACAGTCATGGTTGCTGTGATGTCCGTATGCATGATTAGCATTCCAAGGGCTGGTCCCGTTCCTACACACATCATTCCTAATATAAAGTATATAAGGACACCTATTCACATAATAAATCGGTAGTTGATAGTCGCAGCGTATTCTTCGCTGTCATTGCCTTTGTCTTTATTCGTGTCCACCACAGTTGCAATATAGAATAGGAATACACAGCAATAAAATACATTACTTTTACTGCCAAGACATTGCTCGAGATATAAAACGAGCCTAAAGGACAATGACAGCCAAAGGGTTGGTTCGGCACTGAACTTGTGATAACGTACATAAATAACAATGAAAGGATACATAATAGATAATACTTGTCAAGGTACACTGTGAGGATATGGGTTGGGATAGTGGAATGTGCTAGGTGCTTTCCAACAGGACAAGGACAGGGAACAGGAAAAGAGATGATAATAATGCCTACTGGTCGGGACAGCAGTGCAAAGGCAGAATGTGATGGGACACAAAGATGAGAATGAGCCAGGAAGTGGATATAGAAAGATAAGCAGACAAGATAACTGACTGAGGTTTATTGTATGATGATTCGGTGGATATATATATGTGAATAAGATCAATAATACTAAAAACATGTGATATACACAAAGATGAAGAGGCAATAAACCTATGATGATAAAATATGCTAATATAGCCAAGAAGGATATGTCAATCAATGATGGGATATGCTAATATAGCCAAGAAAGATATGTCAAGTCATGACATACACGTACAATTGTTTTTGGAGCCAGCAAACAATGAACCACCCATCAAAATCAAGCACGGTCGGAGAAGCGGGGTCTGACCACCACAAGTTAGGTATCCCAGCTTCTTTATTGGCCATCAATAAAATTTCTGGCTATGAATAGAAATTGCGACTTATTGAGCTTCCACTTCGCTACATGTCCTTAATCAAAATGCTAGAATGCATATTCCGCTACATGCACATGTTTATTAGAAGTTTATTGAACCACCTTCCAAATACGGAAATTAACCGATATATCATTGCACTTGAAAATTAGAAAAATGATACGTGTGATGTGCCAGACGTGGTGTAATAACAATGTAAAGTGAGGAAAGGGGGATTCTTATAACTCGGTAGTCCTTTGACAGATGTAGACAATAAAAGATATAATAATGCGTTCCTGTACCGTTCTGACCACGTCGTTCTGATACCAGGCAACCACAAAATTAGAGAAAGAAAACGATGATTCTAAAAAGTTTATTTTGATGTCCCTTTTACTGGCAAGGGATCAGCCACAGAAAAGGTTTCACATTCATGCAAAAAACATTGGCCATGTATAATAAGGAGGAAGGGAGCCGCTTGTGGGCTGCAGGCTGCCACTTCACTCCGACCAATGATCCACCAGACTACTTCTACTCCAAATTGCTCCACAACGATCCTCCCAAATAAGATGGCGTCTTCAATATCGATATCCTTGGCTACTCCGCTACACCACGGTACTTCTTTCATCAACATACAACG
>JNEU01000950.1:0-45838 GCA_000697475.1 Lichtheimia corymbifera B2541
ATGTTAATAAACCCATAGTAATGATACCCAACAACCCTGCTTGTTACGGAAGCTTGATCCATTGTAAGCTTAAATCATTACGGCTATGTAAGAAAGATGATGAGCTCTGTGGCACAAGTACATACATCATAATGCTTACCTATGACAACGGCCCTATCAGCATGATCCACCTTGTATGTATAGCCTTATATAAGAACGAACCCTAGAGGCAAACAATACCATCCATCCATCCTGCCTTCGACCAGTGGTCCCTTTCCGGATCAATTAAGTATTAACGCCTCTTTATAAGATGATGATCCACATTGCGATGGTACGTATCCTTTCTCATGCTAATATAATGACAGCTTCCAGTTAGGAATTCTTGTGGCTTCTCCCCCCAGGTGGCACGTGACCCATAGACTTGTAGCAACCACTGCCTTCTATAATTACACGAGATGCCATGTGGCCATGTGGATTGCAATAATGTATTTCTTCACTGTATCTTATGATGACGGGGTCTGTATTAGTAACAATGAACCTGAAAGTGGCATTGTCTCATTGTATGCAGCACTCCGTTTTATTATAGCCGATAGCAGCATGCGAACCCATTATATTGTATATGTGATCTACAGCTGACAGCCTATTTGAATGGTGTATACAAGTTGAATTCTCTAGATGTAAAGGTATCTGTGTGGCAAGCAGCGTGCCTGGCATCAATAAGTGCGACGCGCGATTTTTTTAGGTGCCGCGGGTTGGTTCTGTTTGCAACATCATGACACGCGCCAAAAAGCAATCGACACCAGAAGAGGACAGGCTCTCATCGCAATTCTACAAGGAAGGTACTGCATTCACTGATCTGACAACCGATTCCAAGTATATACCTTACTCACAACTTGTCTTTTGTATAGAATCATCCAAAAGTCGTCAATCGACCGCCTGCATTCCGTGGAGCCAGGCAATGGTTCCTGATTGCATCCAAATCCGTCCCATTTTGGCAAGTAGATGGACTCATTCGATCCTGGACATGGCCATGCTCATACGCACTTTATAGAACAAACTGAGGAATATCAAGCAAGTCAATAAGGAGAAGGCTGCCGAGGATGATGAAGCGTGGAAACTTTCTAGTATGGAGGGGTAGGTATCGCTATTGGCAGCTGCCCGCTTCTGCGTCGGGTTGTTCTATGTACTCATGCCATACATGCCTCGTTTTCACTGACATGTGACCTAATGTTTATTATTTGTTTTGTCTTGTAGTGAAGAGATCGATACGGTGCGCAAGGAAAACGTTTTCAGTGAAGAGGTTACCGATGCCGATATGGACATTATCCAGAAACGTGTCGCGCTGCAACAACGTCAGTTTGCTGAATTCGAGAAGCGAGACAAGGCACGCAAATACCAAAAGATCAAGGCCATCTACGATTACCTCACGTTTGAAGAAGTTGATGAGATGCTGAATGATTGCTCCAATGACGAGGTATTATACGAATGCGTGGATATCAATGCACGGAATTCTCACTCATATGCATGTCTACCCTATAGGAAGAAGTGATTGTACGCTTGACGCAGCCAGCTTATTTGTTACAAATCCGAAAGACTGTCGCCACCAAACATGCTCCAGAAGTAGAAAGTCAACGTGAGTGAATTGGGCTTCTTTTTTCTTATGGATCTGGTGCTTACATTATCATCCTCATAATAGACAACATGATGACTCCCGAACAGCAAGCTGCTTATCAACAACTTCTCAAGAAACGGTCCGAGACTTTGAGAAAGACAACCAATGATACGGCTAAGAGGTAAGTCTACCACCTACATGACAACAATGTTCAACATGCTAATCGTTATTCTCTTTTAGACAATATCGCATGGGTGGTCGTTTGGCTTTGGATGATGCTGTGAAGCAACTACGAGACAACAAGGTGGATCCATCAAAGGCGTTTGAAGGGTGGTCGCAAGCACGTATCCGAGCCTATCAGATGATCGATCAAAATCCCAACAGCTACTATTATCGCTTCAATGCACCAGGTGAAGAACAACGAAAGGGTCAATGGTCACCTGAAGAACGCAAGTTGTTCTACAAACGTCTTGAGGAAGTCGGTGCCAATGGACAATGGGGTATCTTTGCTATGAAAATTCCTGGTCGTGTCGGCTATCAATGCTCCAACTTTTATCGCTTGCTTGTGGAGACTGGCGAGATCAATGATCCCAACTACGTTCTTGATGAGAAGGGCAAAGCACATTATCTTTTCGACAAAAAGACAGCAAATGGTCAGGTGGAAAAGACATTCCGTACACACAGCAAACATGGTACGGGTCGTGCTTCGGGTATCCCATCGTCTTCATCAGTTGGCAGCACACGCTCTACACGCAGTCGAAAGTCACCAGCAGCTGATAAGAAAGCATCCAAAAAGAGAAAAAGACGCACTCGTGGATGGGATAGCGATGATGACGATGAATCTTCTGATGGCTTTGAGGATTATAATGACAATTCAGGCGCTTACACATTACGGACATCGCGTGTTACACGTGCTCGAGTGGCTGCAGGAGAAGTACGATCAACAAGGGCATCTGCGTCTGCAACTGCTAGCAACGACGACGATCAAGACGAGCTTGAGGAGAGTGAGGAGGAAGTGGATGATAACCCTCTTCCCGGTTTCATTGACCCCATCACCTTGGATGAAGTTGTCAAACCAGCAATCTCGAAATACGGTCATGTTATGGGGTAATTTGAGAATGATAGCGCTGGATCTTACGCATCAAGCTCATCATCGACCATCAAATAGGTACGAAAGCTGGGTACGCTGTCTCACAAATTGGGAAGGCAAGAAGAACATTTGTCCACTGACCAAGAACCCATTGACGAAGCGAGATTTGGGTATGTTGAAACATCAAAGGCATTGATAAGACAGATGGATTAACATGAATATTCCATAGTTATCTTGACATGGGAAAACATTGACGAATACAAGTATGAAAAAGCTGAAACTCTCTCATTTCCAAATGACTAATCTAACCTTGTTACTAGGGACCAAATCATCAACATGTAAATAAATCGAGTACCAGAAGTACAGCCACAAACAACCAGCATCCCAATCGGCCCATTGGAACCCCACAAAGAACACATTAGATTGCTATTTTATTGATAATTGCATACATATAACTAAATCAGATACACTTTGCTTCTTTCCATTGATGCGGCCAGTAATATTACAACGAAGGATCGGGATAAAAGAGATATAAGGAAAAGACTTTTTTCAAACAAAGAGGTGGAAAATCACGAGACATACATATATACAAGAGGGTGGGAAATGTGGCAGTAATTGGCATGAGAGGATGATGAGTGGATCAAGGTATGGGGACAATGTAAGAATAGAGTTTAAAACAGGTTATCATATGAAATGTAGTGAGAAATATTGTAGTCGTCTTGCTCCAACTTGAACCATGGCTCTTCAAGCTGAGTGGTGTCGGATAAAGGTGGAGGCGGCGGGATGTATGGATTGCTAAGCATCAAGCATGGATCAATCAAGGCATTAGCTGTCAGCAAATCAGGAACGATGTTGGGGTGTTGTAACACAAGATCCTCGTCAAGTGACGATTCGGTTGCTGAAGGTGAATAAGCTACTTGCTGAGATTGATGAGGAGCTGTTGTTTCCATAGGTGGAGGTGTGGATGGTTGCATTGATGGTGTTGATGATGCTGTAGAAGGTGGCAATACTGACATTGTATCAATAGATGGTGAAGGAGGACTGGTGCTTCGACGACGAGGTTGAAAGGCAGGCATAAACTTGGTGCGATACATATCCATGGCACGTTGTAATAAAGTCTTTTTGTTGGCCAAAAAACGTGGATTTAACCATGCCAACTTCCATCCAAGCTCATTGCATATGCTTTCTTCAATGTAACGTTGAGGATCACTATGGGTCGAAGATGCAGCACGAGGAAACACCGTATTGGCTTGTCGAAAATCAAGGGGAATGTTATCCAGGGATACACCATCAACGTTAATCTTGATACGTATGCGATTGTTGGTCTCATCCATAATGATAAGAGTCTTTGGTGAATGTGCAGACTTGACTGTAGCAGCTGCAAGTGATGTAGGGAAAACACAATGATCCTCTTCTTCCTCCTCAGCTTCGGATGCAGATGGTGTAGGTGGTGCCTCTTGCTGTGATTGCTGCTGTTTACGCTTTCGCAAAGTGCCATTGAGCAATTTGGCCTGTCGAGCTACACGGCGTGACCGCATACTTGGTGTTCGATTGCGATATGAATCAACGGCACGCTGAATGAGGCCACGCTTTCCTGCAATCTCGGACTTGTTCAACCATGCCAGCTTCCATCCAAGGCGATTACATTCGGTTTCATAGTTCCACCGATTACCACGATAAGTATCTTTGGGAAGATTGGCGCGTGGATAGACCTATGTATTATAAAAAATGTAAGTGATCACCTTTTACCTAGCATATGAATGGGATGCTTACACAGTTGTCAAGTTTGAAATTCTCATCCAAGGAGTCAAGGGAGACATTTTGGATATCAGTGCGAATTGAATATTTTTTGACAACGCGGTTATGAGAGTAGACAAAAGATACCCATTCAATGCCATCGCGAATTTCGACCACAGGCTCACTACGGCTGGCATTATTACATTTTGTGGTTGTACGTGGCCTTGAAGCAGGTCGTGGGTTGTACTCTTCATCCTCTCGTTGTTCGAGCTTCCTCTTCTTGACGCGACGAATGGTTTGCTCAATCATGGCAATTTGCTCTGCACTCAAATCCTCTAGAGCTTGTTCAGCCTTATCCGGTGCATGAAGAAGATCATTCAATGTGAGAGATATGTCATCCATTGTTGTATCGGCTGAAGGTTCAAAGGAAATGAAAGTGATAGAAGAGAAAACGGAAAAAAAGTAGGCTCGAGCAAAAAGATTTCCCCCATAATTAAAGGCAAGAAGGCTTGTGTAACACGTACCATCCGAACACCTTCTCAATCTTCTCTTTCAGTCAAGTTTTCAACAGCTGAAGCCGTGAAAGGCTAACACCGTCTGAAGTTGAGCTTCATCGAGATCAGTTGTGGAATCCTTGGATGATCCCTGCTGTAAGGATGACTCCTTCAATGTCTTACCCTTGGCTCCTGCTGTAGATGATGATACTACATCATGCGCAAGCACCGAGATTGTTGACTTGCTTGTAAACGTTTGCCATTGCAGCCCCCAAGTACTACATCCGCTTATGCACCTCAACGTTCAGCGTATATTGTTTTTTTGTTGCATCATTATGGACGGCCCCAATGGTGGCGTCTCATCCAGCTTCGTGTAACATATGCAAATCATGATAAAGATGATGTTGTCGGATTCAGGTATCGTCAATGCTGATCCCAATATATACGTTTATCGTGCTATTCACATACGTGGGCAAGTGTGTCTACAAGAGATGTTGTAAGTCTATGAGAGCATTTCCTTGCGAAATATTCAACATATACCATTTAATGTACCCAGTCGTCTCATGATGTATCTATATTTGTTATCTGATCGAGCGGTGTTTTACTAACGTTTTTCATCCTTCGTGAAAAATTTAGACTTCTTTCCATGGATAGTATGTAGTCGATGATGCGATTGATCACTTTTCTCTCTTGTCGCCGCTTTCTCTTTCTCTTCTTTTCTTAAGATGGCATGGCATGTCTCGTAACATGATCTTGTACTCATCCGCATTAACTGGTCGATTTTGCCATGAAAGGAATGTCACACACAGTGGTGCATAATCCAGCAAAATGCTGGGTCTGTACCAAAACGAGACAAAAATCTGATAAATGATTCCATTTATTTCTATTCTCACCCCCCACACACGCAAACATTGGGCACATCAAAGCCCCCAGGCAAAGAACAGATCTCATCTTGCATCCAGGTGATAATAATGATCATTCACGGATTATCTGTAACAGCTGTATATGCCCAATCAAGACATACAACCCAAGACAGCAGGTGCGTGGTGCATCTCGTATTACCTTAGTTTTACAATCATCTGATCTTGATCAAGATTAATGGTCTTAGCAATACCTACAATGGTAACACGCTGGCTCGATTACAAGTACAATAAGGCGTTATTTGTGCTTTGTAGGATGGTAGCGAAGGATAAACTAACACATGCCCGTCGGCAAATCGCAGCTGGATATCTGACAAAGTACCCGCTACGATATGCTGAGAAGTATAGCACTATGATGACTACTCCGATTTAGTGCCTATGATATATCCTTTTCTCATCGAATAATATTCAGCCGACATAGCGTATATGACGCGATCGACAGACGCATTTTTGCCACGTGTGTCACCAAATACGGGAAAATCTTTGTACAAAGCAATATCTTGATGCTTTTGTCAGCATCATCATTTAAGGCGTATTCAGGTCCAATATCAATGATAGTAGCATGATGTGCCGTATGTCGGTTGTCGGTCTTAGATGCCTTAATTGCATGTCCCAAATTTACGTATCCTTGGATGTATGAAAACTGAGACAATAGAATCCAAAGATCGCCTGTATAATCATCCAGCCGATCTGATTAGATCGACATTCACAGTGTTATCACTGATACAAGAAGGGTTGGATATTCGGATCTCATCATTTACTACCAAGATCGTGTAACAGTGCATAGGCTTCTTTATTTTATTAGTATCACGTGAAGTAGCATTCAGCTGATAAAAACAATATGGATTCTTGAAAGTGTAAGGGACAATGGGATGGCGCATAATGCGTGGTGGTTGTGGTTGTGGTGGCACGTGTTCATTTTCATTTTCTCCTTGTTCAGTTTCACTCCACACGTCCCCCAAACAACAATGGAGCATGAGGCCGCTGACGAACAACTCGTATGTCGCATTGGGAGTCGACAGGAAGGATAACTTATATTCGCCTTTAGCAATTGAAGGCTGCCATTTGGCGAACCGTGGACCAAATCGCTCGGGCAGAAGGTATTCATTCACTCGCATACGATCATGTAAAGTGTCGACATTAACAGCTCTTGAATCGCGTTTATAATAGCTGAAAAGATGGGGAAGACGGTATCCCAAGGCTTCGTATCGTCGCTCGCTGATATTGTATACGCTCAAGCAGGTAATGAGGATGATGGTTGACTAGGCATCGATCTGACAGTAGCATACAGTGACCATGGCAACCGATTTGGAAATGTTTGCAAAGTAAGCTATCTATGGGATCTCGAATCTAACGCGTACTCATCACTGAAATCCATTATTGATAGGCATGGTAGACGAAGTACCATATCCATGGATGATGTCAAGGTAATAAAAGGGGGAGGAGATGCTGTTATGGTCTCTTTGTATCTAATGTGTGTTGGTTAGCTGTGTGCCCGTCGTAATGATAGCTTGGTAAGAATCGGAAATGCTCTTCACCCACCATTCAACTCAAGCGCTCACATATCGAATAGCATGAATTGATTACTGAGGCAGCCCAGAAGATTTCAAGAAAGAAATGAAGGATCGATTTCTCTATGTACAAAATATATGCCCTTTTTACAAACCAAGGTTCCGTAAATGATGTGGGGATTGAGATAAGTGGGTTCCTTATTGAGAAGAGCAAATCGATGTCAACAACACGGGGAGTGATTTCAAGTAATGTGCTTAAGATATACAGGATTGGATCTTTATATGTAAAAGCAGAAGAATAGGTGTAGATATATAAAGTAAGGGGTGTGGTATGAATATACAAGGGTAGACGATGATGATTATGATGATGATGAATAAATATAGCATAATGCAAGAGAAATAAAGATGGGTGACTTATACCATGATAACTGCTGGAGTATCCTTTTCATCCTTGGTGTCATGGTTGTCTTGTGAAGAATGATCGAGAGGATGCACGGGCGAGGTAACTGGCAATGCATCATCATCCTCACTTGGGTCATAGCTAAATATCATGGAACGGAACGATTCACATTGCTCTTCTTCTTCGTGTGCAAATTCATCATCATAAGCAGAGTCGACACCTGTTGAGTCGTGCTTGTTGGAAGGAGCGGGAGGAGGAGCCAATGCGCGTGGTGGAGAAGGACCAACAAATACTTGACGAGCGACACCACGGCTATCAAAGTACACCAATACATCGGCCACTTCATCACCACCCGATCCCATGGCCTTTTCAGCAAGGTAACCAGCATCTTGGCCATATCGTTTGTAAATCATGTCGACGACACCATCACGTGAAGACGCCAACACAGTACCCGTAGCCATGGCTAAGCCAGCTACGACATTATGTGCGGCATGGAATAGGGATACACCCAGATGACGTGTTGCATTTTGGACCGGGTCTCTTTGGTGCATTTGCGTGTCACTGTACATTGTGTTGATGCCTGAAGCTGCAGCTGTGGTTGCTTTGCTGATAAGGTCACCGGCACCTTGAATAATAAAATGTTTGATTTAATAAGGCGATTTCTTTATACACTTGCTGATGATAACTTACCTTTAAGAAGAGTGCGGTTGACATTATAGAATGTATCAATATATTGTCGATCAGTCTGTGAAAGGCGTAATGTTTTCTCTGCTGGCTCGATAGTACTGCTCATTTTCTTGCTTTGTCTAGAATCATCGTTAGTTTATATGAAAAGGGTTGTCATTGTCACACACACACACTTACACTTGGATGCCACGTGCTAGTGCTCTTCCGGCAACAATGATTGAATAGGCAAGCCAGTCTGATCCAGCCACCAATGCGTCACCCGTGCGATACATGAGCTTCACTCTGCGGCTTCCAGGCTACATCACTCTCATTAGTTTCAATTACAAGTGGATCATATAACCATACATACCGAAAAGTCAGCATTCTCCATGAATACGGGTCGCTTGGGATCATCATTTTCTTGTTCTTCAAGCACCACGTTTCTTGCAATCACCTCTGTTACTTTGCAAGAGATGGGATTCATCATGGCGAGTGCGTTGCGTAGTCGATGACGGTTTTCGTATTTGATAAAGTACGTGAGAAAATCCTGCAAGGACGAGAATGCATCAGGATCCGAGGCACTGGAAAGTTAGAATTAACAACTTGATCTTGCATATCATGTTTAACCTTGGTGTCATCATTACCTGCAATCCAATCTCCAACGACCTCCTTGTGCACGATCAAAGACAAGCATTGTATCCGTTTGGAGCCACGCGTTCGATTGAGGTGTCAAGGTGATAGAGGCAGCTTCTTGGCCATAGTAGGTGACAAAGCGTAGGATGATCTGGTGCTTTTTATCCGAGTAAACGACAACGTGGCCATCGCCCACGTGCTGGATTTCACCATTTTCAAAGATGGATAAAGAAACACGGTCGATAGTATTCAGATGCATCAATTGGGTCATTGTTAATAATGAAAGAGATAAAAGAAGAATGAGACTTGTCAAAAGGAAGGAGGGGGTGTATTATAAAGGAACAATGAAATCGGTACATAAGAAATTCTTGGATAGGTGACACAAGAGGTGATATTGTAATAAGATTTGCACCGAGATTGGTCAAGGCCTGCTTGATGATGTCGGTAATTGATTCCTCATCTCATCCACTTGTTTCCGATGGAGCATGAAAGCTGGCGTGATCCATCGTCCACAAGAACACTGGGCACCAGCCCAATTGTATTGTCCTAACTTTGACATACATTTTGGGCAATCGATACGTCCTTCCACTTCACCATCCAGCAAATTCCCCATCCATTCCATAGGCTCAATAAAGTAGGAGGAACATTGCATTCTCGAGGCTGCCAGTGAAGCCAATAACGGATTGAGTGGTTGATTGGTGGCCATAGTTGCTGTAGGTGCGCTGGTAACATTGAGCTCTCCATTGCGTTTGGTATATGAAAAGGCCAATTGACCCTTGCCTGGGGCGTGCTCTAGAACGTGCTCCACCTCTACTAGTCTGCGTCTATTATAATTTCACATGGGTTTAGTCTCTCTGCTCTCGAGCCACATGATACACGTGGCATTACACAAAGGCACACACATACCGGCATTTCTTGCATCGGATTGATTTCTGGGATGTTGTCGATCGGTGTACTTCAGGATCGGGTGTCAGTGCCAAGTTGCTAATGTAACCGGTTTCTGGTGATACACATTTTTAGTCATTTGCCAAGATACATCATCATTTGATCAATTACCTTGCTGTTCTTTGGCATTGCTATCCACCAAGAAACGTCGATATGCAGAGTGTTTAGGATCGACATCGTATTCCAATGTATGATATAACTCCAATTGATCAAGGAATCCATCGTTGGGAGCAACAAAGGCACGTCGATCACGAATCATATCAAGTGTCTTTTGTACATCCAGTTTGCCCTTTCGCATCATGTAAGCTGCCACAATGGTTGTGCTGCGAGATACACCAGCTTCACAATGTACAAGCACCCGTTGCTTTGCCGCTCGTGCTTCGTCAATAAACTCGAACGTCTCGTTGAAGTACTGGATCAAGTTCTCTTCCTCAACGTCCAGTACGTTAATGATCTATCGGCTTCATGTAAGTCTATATTCCATGTTAAGGCTAGGCCATGTGTGTACCTTGTAGGTGATTGAGTCGTGAATGGCTTCAAAGTTCCCCAAAGAGACCACATGGGTAATTTGACTTTGCTGGAGATTCTCGAGTGACGCTCCGGCTGAACTGCTCCCAAGGAATAGCCGAGGAATGATTTCGTGCATGCTGCCGTTCGTCATTTGCAAGGAAAGAAGGAGTTGGGGCTGTCAAGGAACAAAAAGAAAGAACAGCGGACATGTGGCTTTGATATCCCGTTGCACTGCATGAAGAATCACGGTACATGTAATTACCCGCTGCTGCTGACCACAATTAATGCAATATTGTATGTAATAGCCATTGTAGTTTAATAAAGGAGATATTATAATTACTATTCTAAGAGACAAAATGGTATATATATAAAGACATCATTTTGGACGCATGGATGAAGGGATGGATATAAGATCTGGAGCTTCTTCTAAAATGAGCATCATCCCCATGAGCATATGTGGTGCATTATGACAATGCATTGCCCATATACCAGGGTTATCCTACAATCAAAAAAGGTTCTCATTAGCCCTATGATACAACCACCCATACCGATCTACAACGTACTGCTAATATACGGATCTTGCTCCAACCACAGCCAACCTGATCGGTTGCCAAGGTACCGTTGCCATGGATATCTTCAGCTGGATCAGATCGAGGATATACAAGGGTCACGTCCTTTTGCAGTGGATTTGGGATATTACGGATACTACCATCTCGTGCTTCATCATATTCCCCAGTACCGTAAGCGATCTCCCAATGCGAATGGCCATGTGTATGCCATGGATGGCTGCGACATGGCTCTCCAGGGATATGTGTGGATTGCAAGACAAAATCAACAATCTCAAAGTATTGGAGCGGATAGGTGCCAAGATAAGGATCATAACCATTGGATGTTTTTGCTGCAGTTGGAGTAAAAATGGATGGTGGGCGTCGAGTGTGTTTTGCAAGATCCATAAGGATTGGTGTGCTTGGCTCAACAAAGGAGACATCGTTAATGAACCAGCGTGTAGAACCATCAGGCATCTTTTGATCAGTAGCACGTAGTTTCACAGTGCGTGAAGCGGGTCTATAGACCACCGGATCAACCCCATGGAGAGGTTCAAGATTTGACCACACCCATTGAGGTGTTTCAGCCACAGGGAAATGAGGCTGATTGCGTGGTAATCGCGTGACAACAGCCCCTTTTTCTTGCGTTTGCACCTGACGCTTACTGATACTACTGCGACGTCGTCGCGGTTCACGCTTGTGATATCGAAGAATAGCCATGCCATTGGAACCTCGACTTACATCCTCAGCCCAACGACGATTGGTGCCAATAGTGTAATCGTTTAATGGTTGTGTCGTATGCAACAACACCGAAAATCGTTGTCCAGGTGCCACCTCTAGAAATGGTACGGAATAAGGTTTGATAGGTTCGCCATCCACTTCGATGATAGTAAGGTTATGGTGAGCAATGCCAAATCCAAGAGTACGGAAAGTTGACGCGCCAATAACACGAAGACGATATGTACGACCACGTTCAACATTGATGATTGAATATCCTTCACAAGATGGTGATGATGGATTCCCAATGCTGTGCACTGTACGCCCGTTGATTAAAACACTTTGTGCCTCGGGAATGAATTCGAATTGAGAACCCAAAAAGTATTCTTCCAAGGACGCACGGCTCACGTGCCACCATTCACTTAAGCTAATAATACGCTCATCATCATATTTTTCCGAAGGTCCATTTGCTTCGTGGATAATGAAGGGACCAAAAACGGTTTGTTCTTGTAGACCGACATGCGCGTGGTAAAAGTAAGTACCGGCTTGGTTGATGACTCGAAATTGATGCACGTATTCAGCACCTGGTGGGATAGGATGTTGTGTAAGAAAGGGTACACCATCTGCATCCACTGATCCATATTGACGGATGCCATGAAAGTGAATTGTCACGTCGTTTAATCCCGCACCGCTCACGTTGGAAACTGGATGAGATAAGGCTGGCAAGAAATTACGCACCGTGATACGCACATAATCGCCCTGCGTAACAGTAATTGCTGGACCCGGTAATTGCTGATTGACAAGTACTGCGTTACCATTGTAGTCGGAGCAATCAGGGTTGATTTGCTCCTGTGTGACATTAAGCTCAAATTCAACAGGATCATCGCTACTGCTGCCTCGTCGTGCCATGACTGCCGGCAACACCATTATCAACATAGTCATCACCCCGATCCAATGCCTCATGTAAAGTAGTAGCAGCATCTTTGCGTATCCGGAAAGATAGAAAAGAAAGTGACTGAAATGCCAAACAAAAAAAGGATTCACGATTGTCATGGCTCTAAATAAACACTACTTTTGGGTTGGATTGTAAAGACAACAGGCAAGGGAGGCTCACTAAATTGCCACCCAAAGGAATAAAATCAAACATTACACATATCAGGGTAATCAACCATCGTTTACTCGGTATTTCTCCAAATGATCATGCACGTTGTCATCATAAGTAAGGCTCGAAATCCAATCCAACGGATGGTTTATGGCGCGTGACCCATCATCATTATCCAATACCCAACCATCACCTCCCGTTTCCAGGAACACTTGTAACAATGAATATATGAAATCTCGGAAAAGTCTTTGAGCGTGGGTATACACTTATATTGTGTGTGGGTGTGAGTAAGTGTGTGTGTATTCTTTTATGGGCTTGGCAATAGAACGGGTGGCAACCACATGCACACACACAAACAAAAGACACAGCAGCCCGTGCGTCTTACCTAACGCTATATCCTTTTACGGAAGGTATCGACGCCACTTCTCCCACACTTTCCCTGGGGCTAGGTTACGACTTTTCCATAACGTACGTTCTATAGCAATAAAAACATTACTTGTGTATCTGTAACCCCAATCCTCATTCACACGGGAAACCCTTGAGTGAGCTTTAAGCATTACGCGGGAGATCTATTACACACACACAAAACCCCTTGCAGCTGCATGATCGCTCTTATTTTCCATTGACGCTGAGATGCTGCAAGAAAAGGGGGTCACTGCTCAAACCTGCTTCATCGCGGAGAACACAAGAAACAATTATTGGGGATTGCTCACATTGAATTATAACCGGACATGTCAAATGGAGATATATCATACCGCTGAGTGGTGCATCATTGCGGAGATCTACATGGAACAACAATCTTATCCATTATCAATGATGATATTGTTATGCGATAATGTACAATCATTATGCTAGCTTTTATATGCTCCTTTTCTGCATGCAGCTTTCTTGTCCTCGGTATGCAACTCAATGCAAAAAGAACAACATCTTATATATATATACGCTCAACAAAGGAAGAGCTATTCATCCGAAACGTAGAACTCAGTGTTGCACACCCAGCTGTAGGCGGAGACCAATGAGCCATCCAAAATGCTCCCTGGGTCTATAGGCCCCTTCCCCGCATTTCAGCAACGAGTTACCCTCTTTACCAGTTTTGGCAGTGTTTCTGTTTCATGGGAAAATAAGTAAAAGGATCAAGCGGAACTTTTAGCTTCCACGTTCTCTTCCCCACTTTTTATCATGTCCACAACAGAAACAACTTCAGCGGACACGCCAATGAATAATGATGAATTGGCAAATGCGTTGCTTCAAAAAGTACCAGCAACAACAGGATCCAATAGCCACAATGGTGAACAACCTGTCAAGATACGCAAGAAGCCAGGCCGTAAACCCAATCCAGCATCGCCTGCACTGCGTAAGGCACAGAACCGCGCTGCACAACGAGCGTTTCGTGAGCGTAAAGAAAGGCATTTGCGAGAACTAGAGGCCACTGTCAAGCAAATGCGAGAAGAACGTGAGCAACTGCAAGCTGAAAATGAGCAACTCAAGCACGATTCAGATGTGCTCAAATCCGAAAACTGGTATCTCAAGGGCATCGTGCTTACGTTGCAGCTGGTCTGCTATCGACACAATTTGGTGATTCCACAACACAGTCCATATATGAATGAGGAGGCATTGGGGATGCTGGCACAATCCATTCCCGAACCTATTGCCGCCTATATTAGTGCCAACGCTAATAACAAATTACCCATCCCATCCCGGTGGCAAAATAATACTACTACACCCTCATTCGAGCTCTTCTCTTCTTCTGCTTCCATGGCACCCAAGAAACCACGTAATCGCTTCTTGTCACAAGGATCCATTGTTATCACCAAAGATGGTATTCAATCACTGCCAAAGTTGCAAGAAGCACCACCCCGTTCATTTCCGATTGACAATAACAACGAGGCATTTTCTGATCCTGAAATTGCTTTGCCCGCTTTATCGCCCGTGATGCCGCAAGACCCTTCAAGCCCACCTACTACAAAACAACAACAACAGCCTATACGCATGCAGCCACCTAATCCACCACCATCATCACAACATGAAGATACCATCACATCCAACCTTGCTGCCATCCAAATTTTACGTTTACGCTTGCGCCTTCAATCTGTATGCCAGCAGATTGATACACAACATTTTGCAATTCAGCCTACCGTATTACAGGTAAGAGAGGGAGAAAAGGAGGATAATACCAAAAAGATGGGAAATGATGGTTGACCTTGTTGTCATTAGTTGACTATTCCTCATGACCCACGGATTGATCTCATCCCTACGCCTCATATGCGTGATCGCATGATTCTATTCCGTGACCTATTTGATTTGGATGATTGCCTGCGATGTCTTATCGGCAATTCAACGTTCCATGGAGGTGATCCTGCCGTACCATCCAACTGGCAGCTCCCACCTGAATTCTTTGACAAGTTTTGGTTTTTGACTACTGATTTTTCATTGCAACGTATCACAAACAAATGGCGCAAGGCTCAAGGATTGGATGAATTACAGCAGCAGAATTCAAACGATCATGTCAGCAATAATGCCACCGGTGGTCAATCTTTACCCGACATGTCTGAGCTAGCCAGTTTCTTTTTCCCGTCAACACAACAACAACAACAACAAACATCATCGTCCTCATTCTCATCCTCATCCAGCAGCAGCATCAGCAGTAAAAGTAGTGCAGATGAGGGTGGTGATGTATTTTGTTCGCCTATTCAGCTCACCCATCATAACGGATACACGGGCAAAAGAGGAGATGACGATTATACATATGGTGATATCGTCTTTGGAGATAAAGATGTCGTTATGGGAATGGATGTTTGCCCACCTTGGGATGATGCTCTAATGTCGGCTTCCCCCACGGATCAGGATTATGGTATGTATTGTCATTTTTTGGAGGGAGGTTTCTTGAATGAGGAATCTAATCTCTTTGTTTTCCTTTTAGACACGCTTATGGAAAGCCTGATCAACACTGAAAACGAGTAATACCTATTCATACTTCATTTGATCATCCCCAACAACACCATTCATCTTTTTTTGTCTTCCTCTCATCACCGTATCTCTGTAAAATAATCGTTCCCCTTTTCCCATTTGCATCTGCAAATGCTGTATATGTTTGTGCTATAAATATCTTTCATTATTATGTGTCTCCTTTGTCATGAAAAAAAGAATTGCAGTAGTGTGTATATTAATGCAGAATGTTTGATCTATGTGCGGAAGAGGAGGAGAGAGGAAATGAATGTGTGTGTGTGTGTGTTGCATATGGTACAATCGGGGGAGATGAGGGAATTTAAGAATTGTTACTGCTGCTATGGAGTCGTCGTAAGAGAACCCGCTCTTCATCGATTTCATGCTTGCTCAAATGGGGTATGTGCCGATCGGCTAAAGCAAGCTGGTAGACGCGATTATAATCATACATGGGTCCTTGTTGATTGCCACGATCCCATCCAAGTGCAAATGCACTGCTGGTCATCCGTAATAGAAACTCCTCGCGTCTTATCTTGCTATTCTTGTTACGTTGGTAATCGTGAGCTGCATCCTTGATAGCATTCTCCAGCGATCGATCCGGTGAGTTGTTATCAAAGAGATATGCATTGTACTGTTCCCGACTAGTGACAATAGGTGCATGGGTTGTTCGATCACGTATCACACGGACATCTCGTTCCTGTTGTTGCATGGAAGAAGGACGATCGATCAAGAACTCCTTTAGACCACCAGCACCAGTAGAAATGACAGGCGTACCAAACAACAAGCCTTCCGCTGCCACAAGTCCAAAGCTCTCGGTCACACTTGGCACATACATGAAATCAGCAGCTGCACGGCAAAGAGTGAGCCATCGACGCTGTTGTGATGCAGATGATAACACGACCACATTCTCAGGGTATTTGTCTTGTAATGCCTTGACCCATTTAAGTGGATAATTGTTGGGTTGTCCAATCACCACAAATTTCATGTCGTTCTCCACAAAATGACGTGCTGCCTCTTCAAATGTCTCGAGTCCTTTGTTGTATTGAAATCGGCCAACAAAGAGCACGACGGGTCGTGTGAGATCGGCTTCCGATAACACCTTGCGTCGAATCAAATACTTTTTGGCCTGATCCTTCGCATACAATACAAAGTCTTTGTTGTTGGTTGATAAATGCCATGATGATTCATCTCGTTGAGCCATTGAGTTGTTTCGATGTGATTTGAGCATATCCAATGCATATTCGGAAAAGACGGCACGACGTTGGATCAGCACCTTGTTGGAGAATGGATCAAGCGCACCATAATCAACACCATTGGTAATACCGAAAAATCGCATTTGCTCTGCCTTGCGTAGAATACCATCCATGACAAATTCTTTGAGGTAGAAATCATCACGACCTTCAACAATATCCTTGGCCATTTGACGACTGACAAAGGTGACAACATCTGCATAATCGATACCGAGACTTGACATAAAAGTGCGTTGATCATGTGTGTAAGGTTTGAGGGCATCTGTATCTTCGCTGATATCATTGAAGAATCTGGCTGCATTGGCATAGCGGATCGAATACTGTAATTCGTCGAGATAGTCGTGCATCGTGTAGACAATGGCAGGAGTGCGTGCACCCAATTGATTACGTCGTTCGAAATCACGCATGTATAAGGCTGTGTAAGCATTGGTAGCACCGTGAATATGGATGACATCCACGTGTCGACTGGCCATCTGAGTAGGTGCAAATAGCGGCGTCTCATCAGCTGCAGCTGCTTGGTGTGCAAGGAATTCGGCAGCTGCTTTGGTGAAGTACTGATCCTTCCATTCCTGTGGCAAATCCTTTGGCGTCGAATAAATGTTTTGTACTTTGCTAGCACGAAACGCCTTGTTGAATGGTTTCCGGTTACCAGGTCCAATCAGGTACACAGGCACTTGTTCACTCGCTGGAATCGGGACTTGCATTTCCAATTGCTGCTTTTGATATTGTTCCAATGCTTCATCATAGGTCATATTAACCATTGCACCATCCACCCATGTAGTGTTGACTATTGAACCATCATCCAAGGTCGTGGCTGCTATGGTTATATTTGGCTGAGGCGGTGGCGGTGGCGGATTGAACACGTGCATCATCTTCCACACGCGGAATTCTACAGGCACCAATCGACCTTCATTGTCGCGAACATCCACCACGAGATCAGTCACTCTATCCACCTTGTATTTCTTCTTGATGTATGAATAAAACGGCATCACCACAGCTGCATTGACTGTCCCAGATCGTTGCTGTGCTGCCGCCAGGGCAGTAACAACCATTCCCATGCCACCCATAGATGCCACACCAAACTCCTTGGTCACATGATAGATCGTTGCCCCTTGTACAAGTGATGTAGTAGTAGTACTGCTGCTGCTGCTCCTGGTTACGTGTTGCGTATCATCCAAATGTCGATATTGCATCTTTGGAAATTCTCGTAATGCTATAATGCGTGGCACAAACCAGAACGGTAAGAAACTTGTCTAATGTCACACAAAATCGATTCTTATTTCTTACCTATGCGGATGGATGCCGTTTTGTTATGTAAAAGACGACTGCCAACAAGGACGCCCACAAATTGGATTACACCAAGCAAGATCATGAGAGCGAATAAAACATGCCACCAATGCCATCTTTGATCATATTTTGAAAAGAAAGAACGTGCACGAGTGGGTCGATCATGCGTTAAAGGAAGTCGATGATTGGATGGTCTACGTCGTTTCCATACAGGAGATAATGCTGAAGAAGAAGTCAATGGTGCTTGTGTGCAAGTGATTGTGGAAGAGGAGGAAGAAGGGATGGTGGTGGTAGCTGTCCACGCGCCAGAATTTCTTCGATGAAAACCAGTGGTTGTGATGCTGTACATGTCGCCGCGTAGTCCATTAGGCGGCGGTGGCGCCATTGTTGTGGTAATGAGTGGAAAGGGTTTGTTGGTACCTGACACACGCACACGGACACACCGAGAGAGGTGGAAGATATAAAAAGAAAGAGAGAAAAAGGAAGGAAAAGAACTCTACTGCTTGCACTGCTGCCCTGTTTCTTTTTTCAACATCAGCATCGTTTCCAGTTTCACCGTTCCTCCTTGTTCTAAACGCCCATTGGATGATGGTTATTTTTTGTTCACCTCCAAAAGGGAGAACCTTTTTCTTTTACGCACTAAAAAACAATGATCGCCGCAATGGCCTGGACAAAGCTTTTTTCTTTTCTATTGCAATCCCTTTGTTAGGTAGAACAAACAAGGTTGACTGTAGTTAAAGCTGCATTGGTGGCCAATAATAAAGCATCCATTGGTGTAACCCAAAATGTATCTCTCTCCATCATCACTATGGTGTCAATCTCTACTTTGATACAGGCTTCTTGGAAGTAACATTGTTAACATGACCAACTCTAATCCACAAACAGACACCTTCGTTGCTAGGCTTGGTCTTAGCTAAAGTCACACCATAATGGTCGTCGTCGTAAAAGATGACTTTACGATCTCAAAGGGATAAAGAGTTCTCGACACCCTGCGGAGTCATCATCGGGCCTCATTGCAAAAAGAGCTTATATTACTGTTGATATTGAAATTCATTATGCATTATAGCAATGAAGAAAGGAAAGGCTTCTTGGTGTTTTTTTTTTTTTTCCTAGATTAAGTAAATTTTTCAAGAAGGCCGCCATGGCCACATTATTGTGTTCCGTGGACGATGCACGGTCATCAATAGTCATCAGGTTAACGTTCTCGACCCATCTTGGCAAACTAAAATTACGCATGCCCGCTTACGCTAGTACATTGTAGTTGTTATCGCTTCGCTGTACCCCGAACAACACGTCTTTTGTTGGGGTGATAACAACAACTCGGGTAATAGAATGACAGCTGTAGTGATGATGTTAATCATTCAAATGTTGTTCCATATGCTTGTTGTGGTGGTGCACCCAACATGTTTTTCATCCACCTATGGCACCTTTAGATATGGATTCTAATGGATCCTACATGATACAGCATCCAAACGCATATGGCGTTAACAGCAAAATCATATACCTCTTAACTAATTAACCCACGGTTCTGCCACCCCTGACTTGAAAGGATATTGCCAGACGCTCGGACGAACAACCTATTAGGTATGAGGTGCCCAACATTTACTGTAGATGCCTTTAAGAAAATGGCTAGATGATCAAAAGCATCCTTGGGAATGGTTTGTTGACGGTTTGAATGTTGCATCACGTACTCTGCCAAAAATATTTCCGCTTCATCAACCATTTTCCGGCATGGACTAGTGATAATTGACTACAATGGTGATGCTATATAAAATGTTGGCTAGCAACGTCGACCCGAAATTGCATCTCGGCATAGGCATAGTTTGTGTGTTGACCAGCATACTAGGATTGCATTGAGAATGGCTGTACAAAATTCGTCTTGCCACGCGGTGCCTGGTTTCGGTTACATGGCCGTGGTATCATTGAACAAAGCGACACTTTCATTTCACGAATAAGGAACAACATGTTGGTCTTGACAATGACCATAGTAGACTATATAGAATGAAACAAAAGAAGAATCAGTTAATAGCATTTCAACCTTGGGATACATGTAAAAACGCCGATCATGATTCCACCACGTGCATGAAATATGTTCCATGACGACGAGCAATAATATCAATGCAGCATCCCTACTAGCTTAAACAATAGTCATTCATGTTATGCATCATAATCCCGGGTGTCGCTCTCTCTCTGTTCTAGGGATTACCTGAAATGGGGTATAGGCGTGGTGCCTGAGACATATGTAATACATTGTACCATGCATCATCGCTTTGAAAGCCGCAATTAATGAATGAAGATTAATAAAAGAAAGAAATCACCATGTGGCAATAGCTGATCTGCATATAGTGTTCATGCGATGAATTAATGCTGCGTGATATGTATTGGGGTTGACTTACCCCTGAATAGCACACGGGTCATTAACTGATTATTGGGAATCATCACTTGTTGAGTGTGCCTTGATTGTTTGAAACATGCATCCCTTTCATGCAGGGTGGAAGTTTTCCTTGTTGGCTAGCTTTCTCCTTCCCACACACACCCATTCCCCCATGTTACTACGCCTACTATTACCCTATCTTTATGATAATGTGTGTAGGTGTGTATACAAGTATGTATCCTTTTCTCCCTTGGCACCTTGTACTCCCGTTGCTGTTGTATACTTTGCATTGCGCATCACAAAGCCCGACGACCAAGGTGCCTCTGTTTGTCACACCTAAGCACCAGATGTGGGGTGGGATGCTACCGAGCCGACATGTATAGTAGACGACAGCAAGTGCAGCAGCAGGCGTTTGGGATCTGTACTTGCTTGACTTGGGGCGCACAGAATAGTTGCCATGCAGACGCCACTCATTCTTGTAACTCTCTCTCGCTCTTCTCTCCTTTCTCTTTTTCTTCTTTCTTTCTTTCTTTCTTTCTCCTTTCACTACTTGCTTTCTCTACGATAGCATAACCCAGAGCCATTTCATACTTGGCCATGTCAAAAGTTCCAGCCATCAATACTCAAGTTCAACGTCAACGTTCTTCGCAATTCACTTCCGAATCAGCACCCGGGCCACTTGACCAAGACAATGTAGCATTGCATAAAGACACAACACTTTACGAACAAGACGAGCAAGATGACTTGGACGAAGAAGACGAAGACGACGACGATTCCACGTTTACTTCTTCTCCCAGTATTCCTGACGAGAATATCAATTTCGACTTGGTGTACGCGTTACACACATTCGTAGCAACTGTGGAGGGACAAGCATCCGTTTTCAAAGGAGACGCCCTGACATTACTGGACGACTCCAACTCATACTGGTGGCTCGTTAGTGTTCTCAAAACATCCGAAGTGGGTTACATCCCTGCCGAGAATATTGAGGTACCTTTTATTTTCCTTTACCTTACTTGATTCAATGGTATTCATTTATGACTCTACTATTAGACTCCATTTGAGCGCTTGGCACGGCTTAACAAGCATCGTAATGTTGAGGTTCGTCAAAGATTGGGAATGAGTTGTTTATCATCACATTAATATGTTACATATCATGTAGGTGACTGCAATGGATCAAGCAGTGCATTATATTCCTCAAGCATCCAAGAATAGCACGGCAGCGACTGGTAGCAAGATACCCAAGCGAAGAGTGACCATGAATAAGGATTTGAATGTTCAAGTACAAATCATCTTGGTGGGAGATGATGGAGAACAGCAAGTTGGAGAAGCATACGAAGAATGGGAAGAAAGCATGGTGACCGAATGCAGTGATGATGACGACGATGACAATGATTTTGAAAGCATGGATGAAAAGGAGCAAGAACAAGACGACATCGGAGTTAAGCATGATTCTTTGCAGCACCGTACCTCACATCAAGAGAGTACCACAGCCGCAACAGCAGCAGCATCTTCACCATCGGTGACACAGCAACAGTCATTACCAGATAGCAACACCACAACATCTTCTAATTCTTCTACCTCATCCACTTCTACACCACCCAATGCAATCTCGACTCCTTCAACAATCAACAACAAACAGCCTACTTCAGGAACAACAACTCCAGTGGGATCATTATGGCGCCTATTTTCCCGGGGCAAAAAGGATAACAATATCAAGCCCAGCTCTGTTATTCCCGCTCGTGTCTCATCGGAAGATGCCGATAGTGGATCCGTCTCTTCACTTGCTTCTTCGGTCATATCCGAAGATAGAACAGCCCCTCGCAGTAACCATGCAACAACAAGCACTAGCAACAACAACAACAACAACCAACTTGCTGTCCTCCGTGTATTTGCAGGAAACGTCAATGTAGGGGCCATGTATCACTCCATGCTAGTCGATGAGAATACCAGTGCCGAGCAGTTATTGATCCAAGCTATGGAACGCTTTCATATTGCACAAATCGAAAACAAGGCTTCAGGTGGTCGATCATCATCTCGTACTATCACACCTACCAATGGCAGTGGAGTCGAGTATTATTTGACAGTCAAGCCCATGAATGGAGGTAAAGAGGAGGTCTTTTTTGAATGCTTATACATAGGGTTATATAACAAGTATTCTTCTCCTTTTAGATGAAGTGACATTGGCACCACAAGATAAACCATTAGCCATCTTTCGCTCTATGACTGATCAACTGACAACACCCATGCCTTCATTGGCTCATGTCAAAAAGTTCTCGCAGCAATTTGCATCATCAACTTCTTCCACTGATTCTCGAAGATCCACCTTGTTACATCAACGACAGCAACAACATGGCAGCGGGGAGGATTCAATTATTCGATTCTATTTGCATAAACGCATTCGACGAGTCAATGAACGTGAAGGTCAGGTGTATGTCAAAGTGTCATTGTATACCAACAACACCAACAAACAAGGCACAACCACAACCACCAGTAACAGCAACAACACCAGCAGCATTCCATCAGCATTTTCAGCAGCCAAAAGTCTCAGGCGCAAAAAGGTCGAGCCAAGTGAAGCTGCTCGAGAACGCATTGACAAATTGATTGCAGTATCATCCACCGTGACAATTGCTGATCTCACTGAAATTGCTCTTGACAAGTTTCATATCGTCCCACATGGAGACAATGATCATTATCGGATGGCAGTTTCAACACAACATACCCAAGGTAATGAAACTTTATTAAAGTCATCATTATGGCAAGCTGCTCACATGTTTTTATAATAGAGAAATCACTGAATCCATCCACCAAAGTGATCGAAGTATTGCATGATGATGCACCTGGTAGAGACAATGGAGAGAAGCTTTTCACACTACGAAAGATACATGGCCCATCGCGATCATCATCTCGAGAAGGACAGCAACGATCTTTACAACCATCCAAGACAGCAACATCACGTTTAAGCAATCATCAGCAAGGCCGGTCCTCGCCCATTCCTGTTACCCAACTTGATACCAAAATACGTGATATATTACAACGAGTGGACTCAGCACTTGAACAACTTGGCCATGACAATAACAACAAACGAGCTGGATCCTCAAGCAATTCATCATCATCATCCCCCATATTAGCTGTGGCACGTAATCCCGAAGGAGGTGTGGATCTGATCTTGGCGCATGGTGCCCTTATCAGCAAACCATTGGCTCGAAATCAGACTCAATACTCATTACTCGCCAAGGTACCTGACGAAGATCGACTATGCCTTGCTGCACAAAAGGTTATTCAAATACCAAGCCAGCGAGCTGTCAGCACTCAGTTGAAACACGTGACAGAGCAAGATCTCGATTCACTTTCACGGTTCGCAACTACCTACATTGATACCCATGATCGAAGTAAGATCAGCCGCAAACCCTTGGTGGCTACGACTACTCGAGGCCTTAATGAGGATCCCAATTCAGCACCATCATTAGACGTCCTTGGTGGAAATGGTGGACAAATGTCGAGCATGGATGATTTGGAAAAGGTAAAAAGATTGATCATGGATGGTCCACCACACACCGATGACATTGGAAGCTCATTTTACATTTTAAATGGTAGGAATTCCAACGCATTATTGCCGCTCATGCCTTTTAGGTTACATAATTTTACCCCAAGACAATGCATTTGCTGTAGAATACCTTTGCAATAACATTATTCAGATATCCACCAAACAATATATATATATATATACATATATACTTCTTATGTTCATCAGTCAAAGGCAGCTACGACTCTCTGTATAGTTGGTGGATCATTTCTTTGTTATGTATATCACCTTGGCTATAAACTGTGCAACCTGGTGCCATATAATATAGCCCAATTGCCGGATTCGGAGTGTACTTGATGTCCCGTGAGAATTGGTCTTGTCAATGGGAATAGAACTACTGTATGACTTGCACCACATTTTAAAAGGTAGTGAGCATGGTTGGGCTGCTTTACACGGTAAATGTTCATATATGGCATCGTTGTTATAGCCATATTGGTGAGATGCCTCAATCTAATGGAAGGACGATAGCTATAATATCACACATCTCAAACTCCTCTACGAAAACGCCAACAAAGCATTTTCGCACGAAGCATTGGTGTGATGTATCGACCAACATCGTTATGTAATATACAATCTGGCCTGAGAAGAAGTATGGCACTTTATTTACTACCCTGTTACCTTCCACTCTACTCTTCCACCTCTATATTTGAGCTTCTTTCTCCTATCTCCTCTTTTTCTTCTTTTCACAAAGACCTCACTCTAACACAATGGTGACCTTGACAATGGATAAGCAGACAATCGAAATCCCAAATGATGTGCCTGGCGAGTCGCGTAAGTGATACCTCCCCCTCCTCATCCATTTTCTCTTGCATTATTAAAACCATCCATATAGCCATTTTGAGACGCACACCCGAATTGATGGATTCATTTGTGCCTGGCATCAACAATATATACGACCTCTTTTATAATGGTATGTGATGATCAATTCATTGTGTGTCAAGTGGGATTAAAATTAAAGCGACTATACAATAAGGCTACAAGTTATCACGCGACCAACCATGTCTTGGAGAAAGGCCCATTCTCGATCGAACGACGGGTGAACGAGCCAAGCATTTCGAATGGCAGACCTATGAACAAGTCGCTGCACGTGTGGACAACTTTGGCAGTGGCCTTAAGCATGTGTTGCAGCAAATCGGCGAGTCGCGTCCAAAGCAGATCCCCATTGGCATTTGGTCCGTGAATCGTCCTGAATGGCATATCGTTGACTGGGCGTGTGCAGCTCACAGCCTTTATGTGGTGGCTCTCTATGATACATTGGGTCCTGATACGGTGGAATATGTGGTGAATCATGCTGAGATCCAAGTCGTTGTATGCACCAAGGAACACGTTACCGACCTTCTCAAGCTCAGAAGCAAGCTACCTCAGCTCAAGGCCATTATATCTTTCGATACATTGGAGAAGGAACAAAGTCAAGCGTTACATGCATGGGCCGAAGAGAAGGACTTGCTGTTGGTGGAATTTGCAAACGTTGAACAACATGGCAAGGAGAATCCTGTGCCACACAATCCAGCTCAACGCTCTGATCTCGCTTGTATCATGTACACGAGCGGAACTACAGGCAAATCCAAGGGCGTCATGCTCACTCAGGGCAACTTTGTAGCAGCTGTCAGTGGAGCTATCTACAATGTCAAGTCGTCTCCAGCTGATGTAGGCATCTCCTATCTTCCTCTTGGTAAGAAATACATGTGATGACATGGGAACTGGTGTACTTATTGTTAATATTAGGTCATATCTATGGTAAGATCGTGGTGGATCAAAATATCAACGATGGATAATGACTTATATAAAATGATATTACAGGTCGAGTGGCGGATGCATTTACAGTAGCAGGTGGAGCGAGTTTGGGCTTCTTTAGTGGAAAGGTCGACAATCTTTTGGAAGATATGCAGATTTTAAAGCCAACACTCTTCAACACGGTGCCTCGTCTATTGAATCGTATCTACACTGGTAAGCATTTACAAATGAAAGATAAATACAACCATATTCATCATGATTGATATGTATAGGTATTGTACAAAGCACTCTTCAAGCACCAGGTATGATGAAGAAATCCACCATGTCATTAATATGGAATTGCTCACTGGGAATTACCGATGTAGGACCAAAGGGTGCGCTTTTCCGCAAAGCTATTGCTACCAAATTGGAGAATCTTGAGCAAGGCAAAGGCACTCAACACCCTGTGTATGATCGACTCTTATTTGACAAGGTGCGTCAGGTGCTTGGTGGTCGTGTACGCTTCATCAATACTGGTGCTGCACCTTTGGGCAAGGAAGTTATGCAACTTTTACGTGTCACACTACTTGCAGATATCCGAGAGTCTTACGGGGCGACCGAAAGCTGCGCAAGTCTCACAATGCAGATCGAAGGAGATCCCAAGCCTGGCTGTATTGGCATTCCTGCTCCTTGCAACGAGATGAAATTGATTGACGTGCCTGAGATGAATTATCTAACCACCGACAAGCCATATGCACGCGGCGAGATTTGTGTACGAGGCTATAACGTCAGTTTGGGATATTACAAAGATGAGGAAAAGACCAAGGAGGCTTTTGACAAGGATGGCTTCTATCACACGGTATGAGCATTCCTATGACTATATTATGTATTGTGTCTCATTTATATTACTTAGGGTGATATCGGCATGATTGACGAGCGTGGAACCTTCATGGTCATTGATCGCAAAAAGAACATCTTCAAGCTATCTCAAGGCGAATACATTGCACCTGAAAAGATTGAAAACATTTATGCACGGGATATTTTGGTGTCTCAGATCTTTGTATACGGCGATTCTGTGCAAAGCTGTTTGGTGGCTATTGTCGTACCAGATCCAATTGAGCTCGGCAAATTGGCCCAAGAAAAGCTACCAAAGCTCACGTCGCTTAGTTATGAGGAATTGTGCAATAATCCCGAGGTTCATATCGCTGTCCTTGAACGCATGATGGAGAATGGCAAGCGGGCTGAAATGCGTGGATTTGAATTTGTCAAGGCTATCCATCTCGATTCAAAGCCGTTCACCGTTGAAAACAACCTGCTGACCCCATCACTCAAACTTAAACGACCCGAGGCTCGCAAGTTCTTCCAAAAGGAGATCGAACAGCTTTATCAAAAGCTCAGCAATTCATCAGCTGGCAGTGCTGCTCGGTTATAAAGGATGGTGTTGGTGGAACATGTATGAGAAATGGTTCTCACTAGGCATAGATGATATATTATTACTTGATGATTAAACCATTGAATAAACCCCACAAACGATGCCCTTGTCAATGTTGCCCAGCTTTCCATGCATTCTTCTTTTATTAGCGTTTAGACGTGGATGGTACATGCTGCCTTGATAAATGTGATCCATCCTCTATCGTATGCAAGATAAAGAAATATATGCTTATATCACCAACAAAAGATCCTTGTATCAGCCTTATTTGTAGATAAGATTACTTGCTGGTGTTGCAAATCTATAACCTCTTTATACTAGTTCGATCAACTTAGGTATAGACAACAATCCTCAAAGCCCACCATGCACGCAAAAGAAAGGCTGCCGTCACCAACATTACCAAACGTCTCTCTTGTCTACCACATCTACCATCAAAATCCCCAACTTTTGGTACGTTCAGGGATACCCTTAAGGATCCTATGCATTGATCTTTGTGATCATCTTTGTAGTTCTTCATTGTTGTTAGTGGTGTTCATTGTTGTCTTTGTGTGTCTTTTACCCCTTCCTTCAATCTTATTCAGTAACAAAGAGACTAGCCGAACAACCTACTATGGTTGCTTTGTTGGCTTCTCCATGGATTCGACGCAAAACAAAGACCGGCCCTTGGTTTTGCAGACAGGAATAAATATCACACTCGCGCGAATTCGTGCGAATGTCAATCAATACTTCAACCACAGCCATCGGAAATCCAGTAATGGTTAAATTTAGTGAGCATGTCATTCATTTAATGCACGAATCTGGGAGAAATGAAACGAGGAATCATCGTCTCATAATCCCGAGGCTCATATCGCTGTCCTTGAACGCATGACGGAGAATGATAAGCGGGGTGAGATGCGTTGTGGATGATTTGGATTTGTCAAGGCTATCCAAACCTCGGTTCAAAGCCCTCTATACTATTGTCAAGAACCATCATCACTCGACATTAGATGGCCAGAAGCTTTCAACTTCTTCAAAAAGGAAATCAAGCAGCTCTCAACGGCACATCTTTTGATAATACAAGGATGGTTTTAGATTGTGTGAGAAAATGATGCCATTAGATATAGAATATGACTCTATCAATCAGATGATATATTATTGCTTGCGATTAAACCATATGCGTAAATACACAACATAGCGGCAATGTTGATCGATGTGATTGTAGTACACTGGAGAGACGTCAATAACACGTGTCTTGCATTCATTGTACACTATACACATCCTTCCAACAAGCCTGCGTCTCATGTTATAAGGGTGGATAAAATAGGTTGCTTGTGCTTTTACATTGGACGCTGAGGATCTGCGCAGAATTCCGGCATTACTGCATTGAGCAACGAATAGGGTCTAGAAGTTGCTGAAAGGATGAGATGTTTTCCAAGAGCGCTACGCCGATCGTTTTGTATCCGCCATCCTTCCCACCAATGCACACTGGTTGTTCCAAAGATCAGCCACAGTGTAGCACTATACTACCACCACCCATGTTGTCTCCCACACACATATACAACACAGCACCATGGGACATTTGATGCGATCTCGGTCGACAAGCCTTGCTTTTTGAAATCATCACGTGTGTTGAATTCCGACATGCACTATTTAATCTTGCCGAAGGGACAAGCTGTCAATCATCTGTCAATATTTTATTAGCAAGGGACAATTTCCTCCGCGACAGCAAAAGGGGCTATACCGAAAATGAAGCGGGTACGTTTTAGGCCAGCTAAAACAAGAAGCAATGTAGTGCGAATGGGGTTGATCTTCTTTCATGTGACACAGTCAGTTGCTCTGTGTCACCGACGGACGCCTCACCACATGTGTGCGTCCGCTTTTGATGTGGTGTGCACAGAGCATCAAAGGAGTGGTCTATGGGAATCTATGCCGTATCCAGAAAAGGGGTAGCATTGATAGCTTTGAAGAAATGGTATGCTGGCCCCAATGCATTGATGTTAGAGATGGATGGTAAGCAAACTACGCAACCCCCACACGCGCGCTTTCATCGTTGTCAAGACTATTAAAAAAAGCAACCCTCTCACGAGAAGAATGAAACGGAGATGTGTGCGTGTGTAATGTGTAGAATAATAATAATTGCTCATATAATACTCTATACTAGCGTCTGAATGCCTATTGCCGGATAGTCGCATTAAGTCTTTTTCTATCACACAAATTATCTTTTCTTGTTCTTCTTTTTCACTCCTGCTCTGTCTCTTTCTTTTGTTCTTTTTCTCTCTTTTTTCATTCAGCGGATAGCTATAGCGATGGATGAGCTGGCAATACAAAACTTCAACGGTGGTGTTATTTTTGTCAGCTATTTGGTGTCAGCACTGGGTGCCATGACGGCACTCGAGTTACTATCACAGCGCACCCATTATAAAGGTGTCTACAACTGGTCAGCATACAAAACACGCACGCAAAGCAGCAGCAGCATAATAACATAACGTTTTCATCTACGCACAACAGGGCATTATTAATGGCAGCAGCATTTTGTATGGGTGCTGTTGGTATATGGTCCATGCATTTTATCGGGAACAACAGTCTCAAGCTATCCTACCATGATTCACCGGATCAATACCAGCTCGATTATTCTCCTGGATACACGTTTGCCAGCTTATTTGTCGCCATCGGATGCATGTTTATCGCATTCGGATTCGTTGGCATCACTGAAAAAGCCCATTATGCCCGCATCATTACTAGCGGAATTGTTGCCGGTGTAAGTTGAAAATCATTATCATAATAGACAAGCATCATCATGAATCTCATCCACTTTATTCCTTGTCGAATAACACATATACAGTGTGGCATTGGCTGTATGCATTATCTAGGTAAGGATAATAAGAAACCCACGCATAAAGGACAACAGCAGCAGTAGTTAACACTTTTATAGGCCAATTTGCCATCCGATATTTTATTCTTGAATACGATCCAGCGTATGTGGTGGGCGCTATTCTCATTGCATGTGCAGCGGTTACGATTGCACTCTCTATCTTTTTCAAACTAAGAGAAAAATGGGCCAACCAATGGTACAAACGCCTTGGATGTGCAATGCTAATGGCAGTTGCCGTGACAGGTAAGCCATTATACTCCCTTGCTGGTGACACAACATGTGCTGTTTGCATGGTTGATACATTAAGGGGGGGAAAGAAGAATGAACCAAGACAATGGAAATTAATCATGTCAATTAGGAATGCATTACACTGCAATGGCGGGTACACAATATCGCCGCCCTGCACCGGATGTAGCGCCACCTATACCGACAATTACAACTGCAGCTCTTATTGGCATCATTGTTGTCATTGTTGTGCTTGGATGTTTAAGCTTGCTTTATTTAACCGTATTTCGATATCGTAAACATCAACTACCACTGGGAATCAAGACAACAAACTTTGAAAAGACACGCAAACGGCTACTACTTCAATTTGTGTTGTTTGATAGCAAAGGCCATATTCTTGTGGAGAATGATGGTGTATTACCAGCAAGACTTGTCATGGATGTAAGTAGGTCACCATCGTAAACTTGTCATGTGACTAATCGAATGCCCACAACAGCCATTTGAATCCTTAGAGGGAGGTGATTTATCCACTAGTCATCCACTCTTTCTTCGACTTTTTGAAACTACCAAACAATGGTCACTTCAAGATGACACGCTTTATAGCGACGATCCAGCTTTACATGCTTATCTTCATGCAGCACAACGCATTGCTGACGGCTTGAAACTGGGATCACTCGCTGATCTGGGCATGCTTTTCGACACTGTGATTCACGCACAACCCGCATCAGGGGAACGTAACTCGCTTCAACGAACACCTAGTGCAGCACGTCGAATCTTTTCACGAACGCGACTATCAACAGCAGCAGCAGGGAACAAGTCATTTTCGGATATGGAGATGCAACTGGATCATAGCAGCAGCAGTAGCAGCAGCAGTAATAGCAGTAGCAGCGATGATCAGCATATCTTCTTGGTGCGCCTCGTAGGCAACGACAAGGACTTACCAGTACGACTTCTTTCTCGAGGATATCGATTTTCTGATCCAACCTTCATTGCACGTATTATGGGTGCCAAGCTTCGATTGTCTACCGACACAATGCTTGATCATTTCCGGGATATGCAATACATGGCCGATTTGCCAGCTGCACCAACAATGTGGACAACACCTTGTACACGTGAGATGGCATCATCATACACTAATAGCGCTCCATCACAAGTCTACGTGGGATTAATGGTGCTTGTTGATAATGGAAACGACTTGGATGTCATTGTGGATAAGCAACAACGCTTTTCATTCCCTGTTGTACCGCTCGATTACGGCTATCGATTAGAACCATTGGGTGATGAAGAAAAGGCATGTGTAGCCAATTGGCGTGCTTACTCCTTGGATACCGTATCTTCCCTAGCAACACAACATGTCCATAACACAGATGACCCAATGCGGCGTGGACTTGGAACAATAGGCGGTGGCAGCACCACGGACAATGTATACTCGGATGAATATTACTATTATGGTAGCCAACGACATCAACAACAGCAAGCACAACAAATCCATCGCTTCGTATTAGCATTAGGAGAAGCATGCAATCATCTCATGGATACATCAAGCTACGGTCGAGCACTTGGTTCTATTGCAAAACTTCATGGCGATGTTCTTGAAATTCCTTCCTTTGCATTGACGGCAGATTCATGCGAATTGATTCTATTCCGCGCCTTTGTCAACCCATCCACCACAGACCCTGCCGTTATCCATGCACTAAAGCAGCAACCTATCAAAGGCATTCCCTTACGCCTCTACAAATCACTCGCTTGTCATGTGACCGATCAGGCAGTAGAATTATATCGACATGGCCGCAGGAGTGGTGCCACTGACAATGTACATGAACGAGAAGCCCTTGATATGCCGGTCATGGTGATGCCTAGCCAAGCTCGTTTCCTATGGCTTGATCTCATTGTCGAAGAAACCGTACGAGAACATGGCAAATGCTACAAGTTATAACCTTTATCATCAAGGCACTGACTTCTTTTACATATATATATACATATATCCATTCACTCACTCACTCACGTAACACACATACCTCACATTCACTCATTGATTCATCATCACTTTTGTTGTATTTATACCATTTGATCACTATTGTTGTAAATTAAAGTTTCTCTTGAGCTACAGGCATAGCAACGAATCCAATGGTGGGGAAATGGATAATGGATTGGATGTCTGCTTCGGTATTTGTGTGTTCAATGACGATCTCTTGTGTATTAAGAGTAAGCAACTTGCCAATGGAAGGTACCTTGCCATTATCGGTGGGGATGATTGACACCAGTTGGCCCACAGCCACTTTGGGGGACTCGGACACTGGATTCTCAATAACAGCATTAGCACCACGATGTTTCTTTGCGACTGCAAGAGCTTCATCAGCTGTCAATGCCGGCATTTCTTCGGTCCGAGAAAATTGCACAGCGGCCACCACTTGATCCATGTGCTCAGAGAGACGAGGGAAACGTTCAACAAAGTCACCACCCAATACATTGGTAGCGAAAAAGCTATCCATGGCTAAATGCAAATCAGCCATGGACAAGGTAGGCGTATCGAGGATCCATAAGGTCTCGCTGTTGGTGGGAACAAGCTGCTGTGCAAGTTCCAGCTGACCATACAATTCAGAATGCAAATAGGGATCATTCGAAAAGACAGGTTGGCCAGCAAAGCTTGCACGGTCTTTGATGAATTTTTCAGGTAAAAGAGAAGTATCAAATTGCGAGGCAATAGTCATAAACAAGGTTGAATCCAACCAACGAGCAAGACCTTTACCAAGGGCTTCAGTTGGCTGACCCCCTCTTGTCTTGGGATATAATGAAGGCTCAGGATATCTGTTCGCGCGCGCGCGTGTACCACGTGAGTCCACCTGAGGAGTGGAAGGAGGCTGTGTGTGAAATTTCAACGTTACCTTTTCTCGATCTCGTCCAGAATACGCTTGCTGTCACAATAAACATGGTTGCCAATCTGAAGAATAGGCGTCTTACGATAGCCACCATCCAAAGGACGTCTTTTGGGTCTTGGTTCAATCACTGGAATGGTCACAGTCTTGTAATCCACATTCTTGTAGTTGAGTGCCCAGGCCACTTTTTGGCTAAATGGAGAAGCAGGATACCAATGCTAATATTTCGCGCGAATACAACATCCCCATGCATTAGTTTTTAAGCATTCCACGGGGGGAGAGGAGAAATGACATACCAAGATAACTTCGTCAGTCATGGTCGTGATGTTGTTGTATGTGATGGTTAGATGAAAGAAAAGCGAAAGAAAGGTTGATCGAGTGAATAACCAGATAAGCAATAAAGATATGACTAAGGTGCATTGTTGATTCATTAACAGCTCGACGTTACACTGCTGCTTGCGAATTATCAGATTTTAGAAAAGCACTACGCACCTGTCATTATGCTGTGATACCCGCGGATGGGCATTTGCGGCCAGCCAATGATGCCGATGTCGGGGGAATCAAGCTCCCGTTGCCGGTGTGAAAGGGTCTGTATCTATTTGGATCCTTTATGTACTCGTCTTTTTATTCTAGCTCAATATGCTGCGATTTACTAAATCAGTACGTCTATTGCCTATAATCCTCAAAGTACATGCCACAACTTTGGGAATCATAGCAACCTCTACTACTAACTTTAGTATTCTTGATTTCAAAGTTGATTCACATATAAAAAATCCCATTTTATTCACAGATAGATTCATTGTTACAGTCACACATTTTTCTTTAATAATACAAAGCAGACAATGGAAGCTATCAAGTTGGGGGAGGGGGAGGGGTGCATGAATTGATGGGTAGCGGTGATTTATGCATTTGTCGGGAGCAGAGCTGTCAAAGCTAAAAATGATGGAACGCTTGTTTTCTGTATCCATGGCAATTCACCTCTTGATTTGAGCACTTGACGCAGCAGCAATGCACTACTACGAGTCGTTGTGTGGGGTTCCGGTCTTCACCATCGCTTGTCAAAAAGCGCATTTTAGGGTGTGACAATGTCGCTGGTACGAGAAATGGCAACGTTGAATGGAGTTGCAAGTTGACAATGTGTTGCGATTCGTTTGTAGGAAAGAACGCATCAAGATGAGGAGGCTGTTTCTTGCAGGAGAAGAAGGGGGAGGAGGATCATGAGACATCAATCAACGCGCGCGTGCACACGCCACCTGGTCGGGAATTTACAATGTGCTTAAACTCTGTTTACACACTTCTTTTTCCTCTTTTCCTTCTTTTTTTATCCCACACACACACACACAAGAACACGTCAATATTATGTGGAGGTCATATACACGCACACAAAAGTTATGGACATATGCAGCAGCTACAGCGGTTACTACAGGAACAGCAGTCTATATCTATCATGACAAACGTCATCATCGTCCTCCTCTCTTATTGCCGCCACGGGATAAGATCGTTTATGCCGAAGCAGCAACTCAACCCAGTCCAACAGCTACCACGTTATTGCCCACCGACAAACCACTTTGGAAAGCACCATCTCGTGAACAATTAATACAACAATCCAAGCAAAAAGAATTTGATCTGCTGGTGGTAGGCGGTGGTGCCACAGGTACTGGTACAGCTGTGGATGCTGCAACACGTGGCCTTAGTGTTGCTATGCTGGAACGAGATGACTTTGCATCAGGTATATATCTATATCTCTCTATACTTCAATATAATAACTTTTATACTTCACATAGGCACTTCCTCCCGATCCACAAAATTGGTCCATGGTGGTGTACGTTACTTGCAAAAGGCGATTACAGAATTAGACTATGAGCAATACAAGCTGGTGGTTGAAGCACTTCATGAACGAAAGATCTTTTTGGATATTGCCCCACATCTCGCAGGCCAGTTGCCTATCATGTTACCCGTGTACAAGTAAGTTTTCGCTCCCTCCTTTGTGTCGTCAGAGTGAAGATGATGCTGTGCTACTACTACTAGTGCATGCATCATTTTATCGATATCCCCGATCTGGAAATGATGACCATATTGACGTTTTCCTTACTTTTTTTCTCGTGTCCTACTAGGTGGTGGCAGATCCCCTATTACTGGGTTGGATGCAAGATGTATGACTTGTTTGCAGGTCGGGAAGCTCTCGAGAGCAGCTACTTTTTAACACGATCCAAGGCTCTGGAGGCATTTCCTATGCTTAGAAAGGATGAGCTCGTTGGTGCACTTGTTTATTACGATGGTAAAAGGGGTCGGGTGGAAGGATATAATCAAAGGATGATTTTATTAACATGTGGTCGCTAGGTCATCACAATGATGCAAGGATGAATGTGGCATTGGCATTGACAGCTGTATATCATGGTGCGACGGTGCTCAATCACTGTGAGGTGATAAGCTTGATAAAGGATGAGAACGGTGTGAATTGCGGTGCCAAGGTACGAGACACCTTTACAGGAGAAGAATGGCAAGTCAAGGCAAAGGTATTATATTGTGAAACGTGATCCTTCTGTGACACTAAGATGGGTCATGCAGGGAGTGATCAATGCAACGGGTCCATTCACAGATGGGGTACGCAAGATGGATGATGAAAAGACCCCTGATATCGTTGCTCCATCAGCAGGTGTGCATGTCATTCTCCCAAATTACTACAGCCCACGCAACATGGGTCTACTGGATCCTGCTACTAGTGATGGCCGAGTCATTTTTTTCCTGCCATGGGAAGGAAGTACCATTGCAGGTACAACAGGTCTGTTTATTCTATCGTCATCTTTCAACAAGGGGTGATACTAAATTTGTGCTGGTAGACTCGCCTACGGAAGTAACGCCTAATCCAATGCCCAAGGAAGATGAGATCAAATGGATTTTGGATGAAGTATCACGGTACTTGAGCGAAGGTAAGTCCACTAAAGAGTGAGTCTATATGTATATCAACTCGATTACGGTAGATGTCAAAGTACGTCGTGGTGATGTATTGGCTGCTTGGTCTGGTATTCGTCCATTGGTGCGTGATCCCCATGCCAAAAACACTGAGTCACTTGTGCGTAACCATGTGATTCATGTCAGTGACGACAAACTCCTTACCATTGCTGGTGGCAAATGGACAACGTATCGAGCCATGGCAAAAGAGACAGTGGATAAGGCCATTGAAGTATTCGATCTCAAGCCTACGGCACCCAAATGTCAAACGGAGCAAGTGATGTTGTTGGGAAGCGAAGGATACAACACGACTATGTTTATTCGATTGATTCAGGAATTTGGAATGGATACCGAGGTGGCAGTACATCTGGCCAACAGCTATGGTGATCGTGCATGGGTTATTGGCTTGATCAGTGATCCTACAGGAATGACATGGCCAACATATGGAAAGCGCATCACACCGAATTATCCTTACATTGAAGCTGAAGTGCGGTACGCTTGTCGGGAAGAGTATGCATGCACTGCAGTGGATGTATTAGCACGTCGCACCCGTTTGGCGTTTTTGAATGCTGAAGCTGCTTATCAAGCATTACCGCGCGTGGTTGAGATCATGGCTGAGGAACTCAAGTGGGACAAGGCACGCCAAAAGAAGGAATTGGATAATGCAGCCAGGTTCCTTGTCACTATGGGATTGCATGAATCACATGCATCTTATTAGAAAGAGAGAGTATAAAAAAAAGCAACAATGATAAAGTTATCTCCTTGTACAAAATATATTTGGATGTTGATTGTATTCTATTTTGAAGGGGGAAACGGAGAGCATTCTTTAATTTCTACTCTAAACATGGGCGTTCATGGTTTGACAGGACTCCTACGACGTTACGCGCCTTCCTCTTTACGAACAATCTCTGCTTCATCACTTGCACACCAATCCATTGCTTTCGATGCCAGTTGTCACTTGAACAAGTTTGTTTATGGAGACGAGCCTCATCCATGTCGCCACATTTATGGGTTCTACAGCATGGCCCGATTCTGCCAGTTGGTCGGCATCAAGCCCATCTTTGTATTTGACGGATCAGTGCGTATCAAGGCCAAGGAATATGAGCATAAGCGACGTGAACGGCAACGCAAGAAGGTTCTGCATTCACTTTCATACGAACAAGAGCGATCGCAACGACTTGCACTATGGGCGGACGTGGCTGATAGCTACAGGGACATATCAGATGCTGCTGCAGCACGTATACTGGATGAATTGGGCGATACGCTGGATGAGCTTGAAGAAACAACCAGCAACATCTTTGAGAAACGACAGCAAGAGCAACTGCAGCATTCTTCAGATCAGGTTATTGAACAACATGTCAAAGAGGACGTCGCTGCTGAGGAACGGATCGAACGTAAACTCGCATTGATTGCACGAGACTTGAGAACAGCCATGATGACAGCTGATGATAAAGAAAGATATACATCCACAGTCCGCAACCTGTCAAAACAAGAACATCAGCTCATGTCCTCCCTCATTCGCGAACGTATTCACAGCGCTGCCACTGTCTTACGCCATGTAAAAGATGCGAATATACATATGGTGGGATCATTAGGTACGACATGCGTTGTTTTCAATTAGGGAAGAATACTAATGCATGTTCATATGAAAGAAAAGCGGTCGATTCGGATTACTCAAGATATGCGAGATGAATGTATCGAGTTCCTCCGAGGGATTGGATTTGCATGTTTGACGATCGAGAATCATGAAGCAGAAGCCATGTGTGCAAGATTGGCCAAAGAAGGCAGAAGCAATGCTACCGTAACAGAAGGTAATCCATTTTCTACATGATTAAACTGCGTCGCTCATTCATTAATATATAGATATGGATACTGCTGTATTTGGTGATGCTCCCATTCTACGCTATTTTTTCGCACGAACACGGCCCATACTACAAGTGGATCCTCTTGTTGCCAGGCATGAGATGGGGTTGACACGCGACCAATTCATCGACTTATGTATCTTGTGTGGTACCGACTTTTCAGCTACAATCCATGGTATTGGCCCCATTCGCGCATATGACATGATTCGCCGATATGAATCGATTGAAAAGGTTCTGGAGAATCTTAGCAGCAAATATGTTCCTGACGTCAACTTTGATTATATGCTGGCACGAGAGGTATGACTATGAACTCAATCACACACAAGTACCCTGCATGCTAAAAACCCGTGGTATTAGGTATTTACCAGCTTACCACCTATACCCACCGATGATGCATCTTACAACCCAGCACCTGTGGATGACAACACCATCACTAAATATACCAATCACTATGACATTGATCGCCAAGAAGTGGAAAGCAGGCTTGAAACTATCCTTTTTCAACAACAACAGCATCACTCGATCATTCCTGAAGAATCCAATGTGTTTGGACCAGATCCCTTCGGCACAGCCAAAGACTAGTTTTATATCATTATAATGAATGTACATAAACGACTATTATAAAAGTGTATAGAAATCCTTCATTTGCTCCAATCAATCGAGATCGTCTTCATCCTCTTCTTCTTCCTCCTCTTCTTCTTCTTCTTCTTGACCTTCGCCTTGTTGTTCATTATCCTTTTCATCGAGTTCCCAGTATGGGTTCTCCATAGCTGTGCATTCATGGATGGGCTTCACCTTGAAAGTTTCTTGCATCTTGGGCAACCATTTCTCAGCCATGCCAATAGTCATCTCGTTGAGTTCATGTTGTAAACTGATGTGGCCATGTTCTTCATTGCCGCTTGCATCATTGATCCACTTGGTAAAGTAGTTATCCACCTCTTCTGGTTGAATGGAGCCCTTGTTGCTCATGGATTCCAGTTTCCAGTCTTGAGAATCGCGATCCCATAATACAGTACGCAAACCCATTTGATGAGCAATGCTACGGACACGATCATCGACATCACCATAAGGAGCTATATACATACATGCATTGATGAATAAAACTTCCCCTTTTAAAATATCAATCAACTACTTACGTCGCCAGCATCTCGATGTGGCACCTGTGGCTTCCTTGACAGCACGCAATGACCAGTAGAGTTCAGCAACCACTTGTTCGTCGCTTAAGGTTGTCATGGCATTATGAGACCATGTGTGCAAGCAAAGAGTGTGTCCAGCATCAAAAGCACGCTTGGCAGCTTCGGGATATTGAATGACATTGGAACCGACATCTGAAAATCCAATGTTGTCAGTTACACAATCGTCATGCACAACCAAAAGTACTTACAAAACAAGGTTGCCGTTTGGTTGGTGTTGGCCAAGAGATCATAGAGATAAGGCTCTGCATAAGGATCTTCACCATCATTCTTGTCCATCACTTCAGGTCGAGGGTTGAGTGGGCCATCATCGAATGTCTAAAAAAATCAAAATAATAATCAATACATGCATCATCATCTCAACCTTATAAAAAAACTTACCAATCCCCAATCCCCAGCATCGGAGCACATGTACACATCCTCTGGTAGATAATTCACTTTGGGCTTGACACAACCGGTAGCACTCCACCAACATGCTGTATCGTCGCCCACATCATAATCATCCATATTGAGATCACCTGTACCCTTGTCAGCTGAGCGGCGCTTAATCTTTGGCACATGGTCCCAATCAATGGCATTCATAGCAGCTTCAATCTCTGGATGGCCTTCTTCAGGGATCTTCCATGGTTCTGGATATTCATCGATACCATATTCGATTTCACCACGTGTGAGAGGGCCAGTAGGAATGTCTTCACGAGACCTGAATTCGGGAGCCTCAAAATCAGGGAGATAATCAGGCGAGCTCACTGGAAGAATGTCACGCGTGGAAGTGGGTTCATCGGTTGGTGTTGGCTCAGCCGTTGTTGAAGAAGAATAAGAAGAATAATGGGATGATTCGCTTGGTGGAGGATCAGTAGGTTGAGGATCTTCTGTGGGTGTGGATGATGGTGACCAAGTAGCCTTGGGAGTCATGGTACTAGTAGAACTTGTGGGTTCGGCTTCGTTTTCGTTTTCTTCATCTTGTTCATCTTCCTCTTCACCAGCCTCCTTTCCAACATTGGGTGTGGCAGTATCAGGAAAAGGAGGCGCAGCACTACCAACAACTTCTTGAGGGGACATGAGATCGACAGCAGTAAGAGGATTGTTCCCAGCGGGTGTATGGAGTGGCGATGCAGTGACGGCCAGCGCCATGGAGATCGCAACAATGGTAGTGCTGTGAAGAAGGCTGTGCTTCATCGTGTGTGTATATAAGATAAAGAGAAAGGAGTGATAAGTGGATTCAATAGTCAATGATAGCTATCCTTTTATAATATCCCTCATTATCCAACAACAAACAGGTAAAAAAAAGGCATTGTGCCTGAAACATATCCGTACACAAATAAAAGCTTGCTTTGTGGGGAGGTTATAATGACTTGTCTATTCTGGAGAATTTACATGACTGTACAAATGCAGAGGGAAGAAATACGAAGGATAAAGGAGAGAGGTGGCGTGCGGGATATTTTCCGTTATGCGGAATCATCATCATTTTGCTTGTTGTTTGTTGTTTCCCGATGTTGATTAGAAAGAAGTACAGCCTCTCGCTCAATTTCCTTGTCATGTTCGGGTGTGCTGACAGGTCCTTTGTAGTTTGCTTTCTTCAAAAAGTCCTATTCAATGTATATTATGTCAATATCCGATCGATCGCCCTAGGATGATTCAATCTCACCTTTTGACTCTGATAGCACTTCCAAAACTTTTGCTTTTGATGCTCACACATCTTGGCCTTGTCCCACCAGCTACCGTCCTTGAAGCATGTCAATAAATCCACATGTAAATCGGCACAGTTGTCGATAGCCTTTTCATGTATCTCTCGCTTTTGATCCATAAAGTCTCGCACAACCCACATAATCTTGGGCCTTTGGGGTATCTCTTCTTCCTTCTTCTCCTTCTTGTTTTCTTGTTGCTCTTCACCGGTTGCCATGGGATTCATAGTGGGTCGATGCCGATTGTATCCCAAAGGTAGCGATGTCTTGTTCTCGCTCTCTGTGGATTCTTCCGATCGTTGCTGTGGCGACGCATTGGCATGTGCCTTTTTGGTGGGATCGTATTGTGGTTGTGCCTCGGAAAGAAAACTGTCGAGATCTTGGTCTTTGACGTAGGATTCCACGTACTCGCGTGCAGTGCCTGGGTTGCGATCGGCCATTGTGAAGGTCAATAAAGGGGAACAAAGAGACAAAGTTGTTGACACCCACTGCCCCTGTCCCCGATTAAAATTAGCTCTCTGTTCATACTTGATTGTCTTTTGCATAAACAATACACACCATAGACCTTCACTATCAATTTTTTTCATTATACATTTCATTGATTGTCTTCATCACAATGAGTTTATAAGGAGTACTGGCTGGCAGTGATATGTGTGAGCAATAATATTGATCCTTAGAAACGAAACTTTATACTAGAGAGTACATGCATGGATAATTATTTGATATGCTGCCATAGATCCTCTATCCTTGGTCATGAATGTATGGAAATCTTGAACTCTTTTTTTTTTTTTCTCGACATTGCTACTGTCTTTATCATGCAGATGGTGCATACACGTTGATTGATATATCAAATATGAGCCATCGTATTATCATGATTGGAACGTCATGGTAGTTGTTGACTGAGGCACTGGTATCCGTGCATATTAAATGCATTGTCCCTTATCGATTATGGGATTGGTACTTAGATGCATCCACTTCCCTGATATTAAGAACGTACAACTTTATTTGATAGCTTCTTCGTGATGCTCGCTGTGATAGCGCACATAAATCCTGCATCTGTATAAGCAATTAATGTAGGGACATCACAAATCATGCTTCCTGTTACCTGACAACCATGTCGGATCATTATGCATTAATGGCCATTGATACATCAGGGCCTACATGTATCATATAAAGAACGATGCAACAATTATTATGGTTGCCTCTTTTTTCATCGCCTATTTGTTTGGCTACATGTACTTACGGCATCCATGGACCCCCTGTATCCATGATACTGTTGCATCTATTGCTTTTCTTTGCAGATTTTGTCAAAGACAAGAGAACCTACTAAATCAACATATAAATGTGTCTTGATGCAACACACACACCCTGGATGTCAAACATGCATATGGCTAGTGTAAGACAATAACATCAATCGGTAGAATAGCTTCTTGTAATTTGAGATCCACTACATTCCCCACTTCCAAAATATGATGTATGCAAAGATGAAGACGGTTATGGATCACGTGACCACGAAAAAAGTCGAAAAAACAAAAAAGAAATTCGAAGAATTGAAAGATGTTGCTCTCGGACCGGGAATTGAACCCGGGTCTCCCGCGTGACAGGCGGGGATACTGACCACTATACTATCCGAGAGAGACATCTGTCGAGCATCGCCCGCGGCGAATTTTCAGCCTTTATATACTTTTTTCGGAAAAACTTTTTTCACAATTAGTCACAACATTCTCACGACAAAGAAGAATATTCCTTCCGAAATCACGCAACCGCCATCCGATTCGGGAAAGCACAGCCTCAAATCAGTCATCGTGGTACCTGAATCACGCAAGTTACACAGCATTAGCACCAAGCGCCGAGCCTCATCTGTACTACGCGCAACAAAGGTTCCCTTGCACAAGAAGCTGAACATCATGAGTCACCGTGTCAGCCATCAAAAACCAGCTCAACCACGTAGCAATCGCTCAGCATCACCACGTCGTCAAAGGGGTACTATCCCTGCTGTAGCAACAGCTAGTAATTGGTCTGATGAGGTTGAAGCAGAAGAGCGAAAGCAAAAGCAACAACAACAGCAGCAACTTTCACGTGGTGACACAAATGGGGATAGTAATGCAGCACCAGCGCCCCCCACAATTAGCCAACTCAGCACCAATTTTCTTGCCGAATTCCAGCACATGCGAGAAATGGTGGCACAACACGAGACACGTTGGTCTGAGATCGATGATTTGCGTAAAGAGTTGTTGGCTTTGCGTAACGAACGTGATCAGTTGCAAGTTCAGCTCACAGATGCACAATCGACAATCAGCAATTTACAGCAGCAATTGGAAGCATTTCAGCAACAACAGCAACAGCAGCAATTACAACAACAGCAGCAATCACAGCAACAGCAGCAACAGCAGCAACAGCAGCAATCAGCAACACCTGAGGGTGTGGCAGCTGAGGATGCTATGAATGTGGATGGTTCCCTTTTGGGATCGGGTCCTGATGGTACAGCATCATCTAAATGGGCACATTTCGGCCCAACACCATCCGAGGCACACAAAGCTACAGCTACACAAAAACCTTCTTTTGCCCGTGTTGCCCGCAAAAACCTCAAGCCATCCACTCGTCACACACGCACACGCCAACCCGTTGATCCGAAGGATTTGCCACCTCAAACCATTGCATGGATCAAACGTGGATTCACTCAGCCTGATGACACCAAAGGATATACTTTTGTATACCTTAACAGTGGTCGCAGATCGCAACCACAGTGAAGTCCGTCGTCGTCTTCGTCTTCTGGGCATACAACAAAGCCGTATTATTGACATTCAATTTCCCAGCAAAGGTGTCATGGGTTTATTGATACACGAATCATTCAAGGCTGAGTTGACAACCATTTTGGGTAAAGCAGACATTGTGCCCATTGAGAGCTACGACCCCACAGCCGCAAAAACCATCAACGACCCCACTTTGGCTAAACTTGACGAGGCACAGCGCCACACATTGGCCACGGAAGTTTACCAAAAGCGGATGCTACGTGTGTGCCTTCAATTAAAGCAACCCAATTTGGGCTCTGCTATCATGCGCCACTTTCACGATACACAAGGCTCTCATCATATCACCAAAGAGACCTTGGATGCTTTTACCAAACACCTGCCTGCACCACAACAACGTAAACAGCGCATTGAGGACGATGATCTTTTTGTTCGCAAGCCACGCACTACCACTGACGAAGCAGCAACCACCAACACAGCAACAACTCATGAAGACAACACCGACGGCAGCGACTCTGCCATGAGGGAATAAATGAGTAACACAATCCGTTTTGCTATGTTCAATGCTGGTGGCATTGAACGCTCGGTTGATGATTTAATACATCGATGCGAGCAAAATCATATTGACTTTATTCTTATTACTGAAACATATTTATTGGAAGGAGCACAGCTCAACACTACTTGGTTTCAACACCACAATCATGCAACAATACATGGAAACGCACTCAGGGGACATGGCGGGCTATCTCTCCTGGTGCGACCAACATTTCCATTCCATATCCATCCACATCCACCACATCGCAGCAAATACGTTCTCACATTTTCACTTGGGGACTATAAATTCCACGGTGTTTATTTTCCTCCTCACTCTTTACAAGACGCTGAATTTCGTGCTATTCTACAAGACTTACCAATTGATGACCGCACCTTCATCTTTGGGGATTTCAACACTCGACTTGGTGCAACAACAGGTGACACACGCAGCAACAGACGAGCACCAGCCTTCAACAGGTGGTTGCAAGAACACAATTTGGTCAATTGGAATGCCCGTTTGACACGTGGCCAACCAACACGCCGTCTGGCCAACAGCAGCAGCATTATTGACTACTTCATCTCATCAGCAACACACATCCATCGACCTGCAATGAAGATCTTTAATCACTTATCTCCCAATTCCGATCATCATCTCTGCAGTTTCCGCTTCGAACCACTCACACCAATTCCACCGTTATCCGATCCAAATGCCATTCGTCAACAGTGGAAATTACAGCGTCTTGATGAACCTCCAGTACTTGCCCTATACATTGAGAGATTCATTAGCAAAGCCCAACCACTCGCAAACACCATCCAGGACTTACACAACCTTGAGACAGTTGATGTAGACGCCATGGAAAGGATAGGCACAGAACTTGTGGATTGCATACATACAGCTTTGGATGAAAGCGTGACACGTGGCCAAGTCAGACCAAAAACATGGAAGTGGTTTTGGACAGAAGAGTTGCAAGCTCAGGTGGACAAAAGAGAGGAATTGTATCGTCGATGGCGTAACAGCAGTAGGCGTACATTCGAACGAGCAGCACTGTGGCGAGAATACCAAGAAGCAAGAGAGCAAATGCGTGGCATGATCCGAAAGGCACGACATCGACAATGGAAGCAATATTGCATCAACATGTCAAAAGCAGCACCAAATGAAGCCAATGCTATCATCAAACGTGTTCGTACAAGCAAAGAACGTCGCAAAGCAGCTTCACTATCTCATCCACTTGGTCCATCACATGCAGCTGAGGATATGGTCACACATCTGGCAACGGTATTTGGAGGTGAACAACAACGAGAATGGCAGGCACCACGATATCCACGAGTAGCACCACCACCTTCCTTGTTCGATACAATGAAGATTGCGAAATTGATCAAAGGAATGGCACCACGCAAAGCACCGGGTATGGATCACATCACGGGGGCCATGTTGAAGCCTATTGCTACACCACTCGCTCAGCTGCTTAATCC
>JNEU01000954.1:0-91339 GCA_000697475.1 Lichtheimia corymbifera B2541
TTTATAGGTAAAAGGCAACCTCAGTCTGATGGGAAATTTGGGACTCCTTTGTAGGTGACATAAGTACACGCCTACCGTCATCAACAACATCATAAACCAACAAAAACGTGGTGCATCGTCTCAAATACACGCTTCGCCAAAAAGGCCCATACCAGCCTTAATCGATCCAGTCGTGCAACCGATTGAAATCAAACATGTATTGAACAACAGCCATTTACGAGAGAAACTCTCAAAGAATACGTAAGGATAAGAAGAATCAGATAAGAAAATGGACTCATTTTTACCTCTCCTCAAGCTCATCAACACTTTCGCTGAGATCGTTCTATATCGCGTCTTCAGTACTTTCCAATGAGACCAAAGTCTCCTATGACTGGGTGATTCAATGTCTCAAGAGAGTAGTCTTTGATAATGGGAATATCAGCCCTGGCATTTTTCTTACCGACGATGATAAAGGCCTCCGCACAGCCTTGGATAACATATATCCCAGCATCCCACACACCCTGTGTGCCTGGCATACAAAGCGCAATTTTGAATCACATGCAGCGGGATGTTACAAGAAGAACACTGAAGACGAGGAAAAGTTTTTTGATATACTCGACAAAATGATTTATGGTCGTACCTCTGAGACGTTCGATTCAGCTAAAAAGGATTACGATGATTTCGTTAACAAAACAGGGAAGTCCAAGGAAATGAAGGATTATCTCGAAGTGTAAGCGTTTCGTACACATGTTGATTCTATAATCGGGCTAACTTGCTATATGCTTAGCCTCTTATCATACAAGGAACGCTGGGCAGGTCCATGGGTTGAGAAGCATGTCCACTTTGGAGCTAGGACAACACAGCGAGTTGTAGGGGCTCATTGGACTATAAAGCAAATTATGAGTACACCAGGGCGTTTGATGAAACTTTTCAAGACAACCCATTATTACTTGACCAAGAATGTATGCTTTGCTATGCGCCTTTAAAACGAAAGTATTGTGTGCTTATCAATGCACTTTAGGATATTCAAGAAGATTATGCTTTTTTCAAGGAGCGTACAACATTCCTTTGTTTTAAGGACCAAGACGCTGAGACAGACTTTCATATGATCAAGGCACTGCAACCATTACAAGGAAAAGTCGCGCACTTTGCCCTTCGACACATAAAGCGTCAACTTAGACATGCATGGGATGATGAAAAAGACTCCACATCAACGACAGATCCAACTTCCTGCGATTGCCCATTACGTGTCAACTGTTTGCTTCCTTGCATGCATACCTTACTACAGCACTGCACAGATGCTATCCAACTCGACATCATCCATAGTCGATGGCTGCTTGAAACGAAGAAAGGTATGTCTAAAGGTTCATTTGTTATTATGTTGTCTGATGAATAATGCTGTTATGTTATAGTAAAATTCCAGCCATTGCCCATACATGATAAAAGCAACTCTGCCACAGATAAACTTTTCAGTCGTGCTATGGATAATTTGGCTGATACATACCACAATCTGGAGGATACTCAACGGGCTGATCTGATTGAATCATTGGAGTATATCATGGAGACTACTGTTCCCCATGTCATCGAGCAATTGAAGTACCCCGAGGCCGTCGTAACCAAAGGGCGCCCAAAGTCTTTAAAAGGAGCAAGAGATCCTTCAAGATTTGAAAGGTCACAGAAAGAGCAAGATTGCGCTGACAAGAACCATATGACATTGTCAAGAAGCTCAAAGAATCCGGTGACATGCAGGGTAACGACCAGATGCTTATCGAATAAGTAATCTCTAAAAGTTAATTCATTTTCACTGGCAGATTTGCTCCTCTATATTGCAAAGAAACAGGATATTTGCCTCGTTGTATTAGACCACCGGGGTCTTACAACTAACACCAAAGACCTCCTAGAATTTCTCAGGTAAATGACCCGAATATTTAATGCTGCCACTATCTTTACCTTATTGACATGGATGGTAGACAATATCCACAAGTGAAACGGATCATCGTCGACAAAAGCCCTTTCACAAACGAGATCATGGAATATGATTGTAGCGAACTTACAAGTGGAACCACACCTTGAACAAGTGGAATTGCGGCTTGCACAAGTGGAATCACACCTTGAACAAGTGGAATCACACCTTGAACAAGTGGAATCACACCTTGAACAAGGGAATCACATCTTTTGTATGTGGATCCACACCTTGAACAAGTGGAATCATGGCTTGAACAAGTGGAATCATGGCTTGAACAAGTGGAATCATGGCTTGAACAAGTGGAATCACACCTTGAGCATGTGGAATCACACCTTGAACAAGTGGAATCACACCTTGAACAAGTGGAATCATGGCTTGAACAAGTGGAATCACACCTTGAACAAGTGGAATCATGGCTTGAGCAAGCGGAAACATGCCTTGCACAAGTGGAATCACACCTTGAACAAGTGGAATTGCGGCTTGAGCAAGCGGAAACATGCCTTGCACAAGTGGAATCACACCTTGAACAAGTGGATTGCGGCTTGAACAAGGGAATCACATCTTTTGTATGTGGATCCACACCTTGAACAAGTGGAATCATGGCTTGAACAAGTGGAATCACACCTTGAGCATGTGGAATCACACCTTGAACAAGTGGAATCACACCTTGAACAAGGATGGAGGAAAACAACCAGTTACAGCAATTCTCAAACCAACAGAATTATTACCAAAGAAGTAAAAAATAAACATGTATAATTTGATTGCGGGTATACATACATGCATACAATACAACAGTAGTACATACATACCTCGCAGCTCAACCTACTTCAATTTCCAGCTCTTCCACTTCCAGCTTTCTTGTCTCTTCTTCCCATTCTCAACTGTTGCCCCATTCAACTACAACTACCATCTGCGAACGATTGTCCTGCTTCAACCCATCATGTCAATCCTACAACTGTTTTGATCCGATAGTCTTTGACTGGATGGGCAAGTTCATGGCGTGTGCATCCCACTACTACAACACCCGCGTTCCTTGACACTACACCTTCTCTTGTACACTCCTCAACCACAACCAACCGCAACAGCAGTTGCTATTAGCAAGCTCTTTACTCCATTGTCTCAATATACTTGCAGCAACTTGTCCTACAGCCTTTTCACGTGAACAGCAGATAGCCATCATATATTAAGCAGCTTTATTTGCGTGTATCAGTTTTCTTCATTAAAACGAATTCCTATGGATATGGATATGAATATGAATACTCTCTTGCTTTGGTACATGAGATGGAAGGAATAGATATATTGACCTATTTGGTTCCCGATAAAATCGATCATCTGCATGTGGATACAATAACGACAGCATCATCATCATCTACACGTCTACGAATCTGTGATACGCTCATCTTCCATGACATCTTTTTGAAACAACGATAATGGTGCAGCAAATGGAACAATGGCTATACACCACCAAAAGCATCATTTGGATCTGGCAGTGGGTATACACAAACGACAGCATCATCAGCTACACGCTCATCTTGCACTACCTCCTCTTAGGATCACCACCAGGATGCATCAACGGGATCTGGCAGTAGCTATACAACACCGAGAGCATCACCTGCATAACACAGTGGATATACAACACCAACAGCAGCATCACCTGGTACACGCGTATGGACTTATTGTGGAACCATCTTGCACCACCTCTTGTTGGGATCACGACACAAACGGGTCTACGGGATTGGCAGTGGATATACAATGACAGCAGCATTTTATTGTGCACACATTCGGCATCATCACCTTGGGCATTTCTGTGGACTGTGTGTGAACGTCTTATTTCCTCCCCACTTCCTTACTTGTCAATCGCATCGGTGTCGTTTCGGGATCGGCGTTCCGCATCTGGTGATATCCACACTTTGCTCTTGTGCCCTGATGCTCGTAAGCCTCGACCCAGAGAAGTATCGTTATCCATCTTAATATACCGCACCATGGACAAGGTATCCATTGATTGGAATGTTATCAAGCCCACACCCAACACCAGTCTACTTTTGCCTCTCAACACAATCTAGACCACAGCTAATGACTCCAACTCCTTTCGACAACCGGGATGGCGCAATCTGCTTGTAGGCGATTTCTTTATACCGGATGGAACATCTTCCTTGCATCTGAAGACTAGGGGAGATGGTTGTCAATACCCATTCTTATTATCACGTTTTCGATCTCACTTGTCACATCAACACATTCAACTTGACTCTTATTTTGCAAATATTTGCAATCTCAATCCGCCTCTGCCAGTACATGATCAGGCATCAACATCCTCAAATGCAACGGATTCATCCATGTTATTGAGCCCATTTGTGCAACTCATGGATGGGAAGATGTGGCGCTCTCGATTTTACCGCACAATTATCACCTCCACCGATGCTGCTGAATCCACCACGATATTATGGAGTCGCCTATGGGGCACACCCATCTCATTTACTGGATTTTTCCAATTCACTGGAGGGCTATGAATATGCAGATGGCGTTGGCATTTTAGTGAGATGGCGGCTAGTGATTTTTGATTTGGCGTGGTGAAGGATTTCAACTTGGCATAGGCTCTTTTCTGCAATGGCGGCTACCATAGTCTATATTATTGTTTATGGTGTTTCCCTTTTATTAAAAAAGATCACCTGATGCGTGTATAGTAAGCGTCTCAGTATAGCTGAGGACCAGCAAAGTCCCAATTTGTTCATCAAGCAAGAAAGCAGTGGATAATGAATGACAAGTAGGCGCCATTGCATAAAAGAGCTAACGCCAAGTTGAAATCCTTCACCACGCCAAATCAAAAATCACTAGCCGCCATCTCACTAAGATGCCAACGCCGTCTGCATATTCACAGCCCGCCAGCTGACTGGAAAAATCCAGTATCCGGTTCTCCTGCACACGCATTCGTTTGGCATTGCTTGTTGGGGTGCAATGGATTTGAAGATCAGCTTGAAGACGACAACTTTTTCCAAAAGGCAAGTGACTGAAATGTGTATTTTACTTCCTATTAATTCGACTTGTAGTAATGCTCACTCTGATAGTCACCATCATGTGTTATGCAACAAGGCGGCTTTCACAGCAGGTACGTATTCTTTATTGGTGACGTTGAAAATTTGATGCTTACATGGTTCTTAAGCTTATCATCTATCATGTATTCCGGATGCATGCAATTGTCTGACAAGATTGCGCTTACCATATTGATGGGAATATCCAAAACGTGGCATTGCCTTATATCTAAAACTACCTCCTCAGGTAATTTCAATAATCATGTTGAGAAGAATTGTCGTATTAACACTACCTCTTCATAGTCATCACCGCCAATCCAACACCACTCTGGTTGATATGCTGCATTCAATTCTGAGGTAAGCGGAAGATCCCATTATACTATGTCCCCATTGTTGATTCTCTTTTACATGGATCCTTGTATATCGCACATGCTTCTTTGTAGCAAGGGGTTGGCAAGCTAACAACAGACAAACGACACATGATGGGAAGCTACAGACATTTGCTGACGTGATGTACTTGCACAGGATATATAATTCAGCATACTAGTTTCGAGCCAGCAGCAAAGTGGACACGAGGAAAAGAGCTATTGGAATGGAGATGACTACGGGGAATGAGGAGGAGTGGTATAACACGCAAGCGGTGAAAAGATAAGTTTGGGCAGAGTAATAAATAATGCTTCGTACAATAATCCTTGTTGTTGCACAAAAAGATGCGGATGATTGAGGCTGTTGCAGGAGCGGTTGCGTGTTGTTATGTACCGATAGCTGCATCAAATGACCAGTCATTTGCTATGCGTTTCCTCTTTCAGCACATTAATCTGCGTCGTCTCTAGCTGCACAATGATATCCATGAGAGCAGGTAATGCTGTAGGCATAAGCTTGTTCGAAATCCAATGCATGTAGCTTTCTCGTAGACCATACAAGATGACATAAATTTTCTTTTTATCTGATAGCCTCGTATCCGATGCGGTCTCATACTTGTGTGCCATTGCCAACTTGGCATTCACAAAGTCAGGTGCCGTTTACGTTGGCTATCCTTTCATACGATGATACGCCATACTATAATAGGATACTCATCTTGGTGTAACATACATGATACATATTCTTGAATCTCGCGACAAATGAATCTACCCCTTTATAAGGCATCAAAAATTTCAGTAACAATATTGATGAGAGTCCATTGTCAGCGCACGAGTCAATATGACATTGAGACAACTTTGCATACTTCGATACACCTATCAAAGCTATTTTTAGATAACATCCTACCGCAGTAACCATCCTGCCGCAGCAACATTCATGCACAACCACGTGCTGCTGTCATCTTTGACAGCACCCAGCAACAATCGCCCTCTTGCATTATCCCCCCCCCAACTTGCCTTCAGAATTGAAGCACTCTATTTGAACCAATTACTCTTCCCCATTTCATTTATTATTAATACGAGTCTCGAGCAGCAGCAGCAGCAAAGTGGACATTGAGGAAGAGAGCTGTTGGAATGGAGATGACTCTCCCAGATCACTGTTTCATTTGAGCAATGCCTTGGCCACATGGATATGGATAATCGGCCATTGGATGAGTGACGGGAATTGTTACGGACACCCCAGACGCATACCATATTATGACCCATGTGAATAAAAGGTGCCGTTAAAAATGTGTTCTCTATTGGGGCCAAGTTGACAGCATTAGCAGCTCGAGTCATCCATGCAGTACCTCTTATCAATACAGCGTTTTGCGCTTGAAACTATAAATTATCAGGAAGGCAGCTGTAAAGACCCTTTTCATGCATGGATACAATGCTCTTCTAGTCTTCTTGCTGGTCAACCGCTCCCCTCATTGTCATTATGCTTTTCAGCTACCGTCACATTCTGTATTTCCTATTTCAATTGGAGACAGGCTCAATTTCCATAACATTGTCAATGACTCTTGCCCACAACTGGAGTGCCAATCCAATATGCACAATACAGCCCTCATTAGATGATACATCGCATTCTTATCAACGCACCTTCTTCATAAAGAGGACCCAAGCATTCTTCCAGTATTAACAAACGAGTGATTTGGGGAATGCAAAGATAAGAGGGTGAATTAGAAGGAACATAGGGAGCATAAGGAACATAAGGAAATGAACAAAGGGAACTTAGGGAACAAAAGGAACACGATGAGGACGAGCAAGGCCCTCAGCTTTTCTATAGGCCACAATGACAATGCTATGAAAATTAAGTGTGTCTCCAATTGAAATACAGAAGCCACGGTAGGTGAAAGCGTAATGGCAATGAGGGAAAGGGTTGACCAGCAAGAAGAGCATTGTATCTATGCATGAAAAGGGTCTTTACAGCTGCCTTCAATTTGCTTCCACCAATCCCTCCTTATACCCAGTACCACGTAATGATTCAGCCGACCGAGACTCCTGATAATTTATAGATTATAGTTTCAAACCCGAAACGCTGTATTTGTCTTGTTGGTTATATTTCGCTGATGCTCCTTCTGGTATACAATGCATCGTACCAAATAGGGGTTACCGGTAAAACGATGCATCACATCCAACATCCAACAACGATGTACGTCATCTTGGTGACGTTGCTGCTGTACAGCTGTAGTCACTCATGGGAATTGTTAGGACACCCTAAGTTATATAGCCTATATAACATAAACCATGATCAAAGTTCATTATCATCATTCATCATGCATCTTACTTTATGGAGCCGACTAGGTGCTAATAACTGGTCAAGTCAAACCATTTACTAGATCCAGTGGTATTAATAACTTGTCATGTGCAAGAAAGCAGCGCTTATTATTATCATTTGATCTAGTAAATGGGTTGACTTGACTAGTTATTAGCGCCTAGTCGGCTCCATAAAGTAAGGTGCATGATGAATGAGGATAATGAAGTTTGTTCATTGTTTATGTTATATAGGCTACTATGTAACTTGGGGTGTCCCGCGGGCTTAATTATGTACGGCGTCTTATTGATTATTGGTTACATGGCATTACACAATCGATTTGACCCAGTGTTGACAAGGGCGACAACGGTGAACAAGGTATATTCTCTGACAAAAAGCATGAGGATTACCTGATGTTTGACGTGAACGTCATATATGGGAGTGATGCCGTTCTTGACCAAGAGACCAGCATCGATCAGGTGAGCTGTATAATCAAGGTGATGAAGGAATATTGCCACTCACTGGATTCTTCTACAACAATGAGGCAAGAGATGGTTTTATACGAATGCAAAAGAAGGATAGAATATTGCAAGTGATATCAGAATGGCTGTAGAATGGATACAGGTCGAAGCAAACTGGCTGATCCATAACATGCAAACGTTGCAAATAGTTCAGTTCTTTCGAATGCAATAAACGACGGCAGCCTGCAGCAAGACAACGGTTTTATTTCATAGATCATCACTAGATGGGCTGTTAATAGTGTGGTGACAATCTGAAGCTGACAGTTAACAGAACAAGTGGTTGCATGGGACATTCAAACGATTTGATATAAGCGGTCTTGTAAGGTATGATCCAAAAGGAATCGGAGCATCTGAGCTTACCTGATGTCCTAGAGTGTATTTATTGCGGGATATATAATATACACCAGCAAACAGTGCTGTGAGTCAAATTACAAGCAATATTTATTACACGACAGGATGGTGAGAAAAACATGAAGAGCCCGAGAAGGAGGGAAAAAACAATCAACGGATGCTGCAGCCTCAAACGATGCATCAGCAGAATAAGATGCAATCACGTACGTGCTGGAAAAAATCTCTACAAGCGCTTAGAAGAAATTCAAACAGCGTCGAGCATCTGCTTATCGTTGACGGTCATCCTAGACCCACCGATAGGAGTCGTATGACCATATATATCCTAAATGAATTAATAGATCACGGAAGAACAAAACTACACTACAACTGTCGATGTCTTAAGATGCCATCATGTGGGAAATGAGATATTGAGTCATCTGCTCTCATCCATGAAGTGAAGGTCCACCAACATGCAATGACAATCATCCATTGATCACCGTGGCTCGTCAAAAGCAATAACACGTAGGTTCTAGCATATATCTAATGCCAAGGAGCTATTCAAATAACTGCATAGGCTTCTATTGTTTACAGAATATCCAGTAATCATAGCAACGATAAACATTGAACGCGAATAATCCAAGTACCACTCTTACGAATGGGTGTCACAGCACCCCATCCAAAAATGCGCCATTTAGCATAATGGATCATTGAAGTAAGTAAACGCGTAACTCAATATAGTCGCTCGAAATCTGTAGTAACTGAGATGGCTTCAAGAAAAAACGTATATAAACATTTATTTAACAGCAGAAGATATGGACAATGATTGAAGGTGCTGGGAATATACAAAGAAGAATCAATCATGTGGGATAACGTATACTGGATATATCGGTAAACCTGAAGGTAAGAGAGAGCATGCAATGCTTTTACCCGAAGGCAACATCGATCCGCCTTGACGCATGAAGAAGTGGCAACTCGAACGCTGTGTACCGTTTGAATGTGTTACGATATTGCAATGATGATGAGCAGCAGCTAAATTATGCAGCGACGGAAGTTTAAAGATGCGAGTGAGTGAGACGGGTGTATCCGGGTTTTGAGGTGTAGTGGTCCATGTGCTTCTAGAAGGCTTGTATTGTGATGATAAGTTCGAGAGTGATGATGCCCAACAACATAGTGCATGTTTCTACTTGAGCTTGCTGATTCAATGCACTGATCTTAATTCATTGTCACTACGTGCTCCTTGTATTTATTTCGACTAATGAATTCAATCAACTATCAAGGATCAAGTCAAACAATTCATAAATGCAGCATTCATTCCATATGATGCTCCTATGCGCGATTAGGACCCTAAGGTTATATCAAAAAGATCAAACTACATGATCGGGCTTTACCTCATTACAACAAGAATACAATAGCGCGATACAACGACAATGAAGTAGGATAAAGCACTATGAAAGACCACAAATATCAGCGCTTATTCACAAAGTTTGCAAGAAATGGATAGGTACAAGCCTTGGAAATCTGGCCTTGTAAGCAGTCAAAGGAGCAAGACGAAGGAAAGAGACGTGTGGGAGTATGATGAACGGCGACAACATCCTTTATTGTACATTGTGGGCGTGGGTATGTCTGTTGGGGATGAGATGCATTGCTAAATTGATGCATGAGCTAATAAAGTCATGGGAGGGCATATACCAGAATGAATTCTGAAGAGCCTATGTGTGGCATGTTGTCTATGCATACATCTGCCAAATTAGGGCAGGTGATAAAAAATCAATCACTTGTACGCCTAATGCACATCCCCATTATTATAAAGGTCATTTACCATGTTGCCAACCTACTCTTAACATTGGTATGCGTGTTTGGTAAGCAGAGAGGGTGATCGGACCACCTTTCAACAAGCAAGCCTCACCTGGCAGTTTGAATAAAGAAGGGACTTATGCAAAAAGTGGGTAGCAGCTGACTGCAAAAAAAAAGGGCGGCAAAGAGGGTTCTTAGCTTCTGCCGGTATCGGACTCTGATTTATAAATTCCTTTCAAAAGACATATGCACATATACACACGGAAATGCATGCAGTGGATGTAAGCATTATTTCAAAGGTAAGTGATAAGCCATTTGCAAAAAAAAGTTTACAAGCGAGAAATTGGAGGGATTATATATAGATAAGAGAGGTGTAGTAGCATGATGAGTAGGGATTTGTGTAAGTATGACAACATTTTTATCGTTTACGCTTTTTGACTGGTTGAAAAGCACCGTAATCTTGTTCAATGGATGGAGCATTTGGTGACAGTGGATCAGGTCTACTGACAGCAGAAGATGAAGTCGAATGAGGGTGATGATGATATTGCGCAGTAGATGTAGCAATCGTGGTAGTGGTGGTAGTGGTGGTAGCAGGAGGTGGGGGAGGAGGTACCATATCTGGGTGTTGCTCATGTGGATGATAACCCGAAGTAGGAGCTGACAGATTGTGAATAGATGGAAGCCGAATATCATATTCTGATATCCTTTGTTGTTGCTGTTGTTGCTGCTGCTGCTGCTGTGGAGGAGGAGGAGGAATATATGAAGTCGATGGATGCTGGTGGTGGTGGTGGTGGTGATGATACGAATGATGAAGATGTTGTATAGGTTGTGGAGGTGAAGACGGTTGACGAATGGAATGCTGTTGTTGCAAAGAATTTGGTGGGGAAGAGGTAGATGAGTTTGAAGAACTTGATGAAGGCCGTTGAGTAGTAGTAGGAGGAGGAGGCGTAGAAGTAACTACAACATTGCCTCCACCACCAGCGCCAGCAGTATTGTTAAGAAATTGGTGCACCATTGCAGGATCCAGGTCCGGTGGATTGTGCTGCGATGACTGCAGAATCATCCGAAGCATATCCTCGATCGTTTTGAGTCGTTCCTCGATTGATTCCAATGCTGCCTTATTGAAATGGCTACGTTTGTCGTCTCCGGGCTGTTGTGTAGCAGATGGATATATGCATGCGACTCCAGACTTTTCGCAGCTGCGACAAGGTTGCTCACCATTGCACTTTGTCTTTTTACGTCGACATTCACCGCAAGCACTTACAATCTTGGCGCGCTTTTTCCGTGGCTGTTGTTGCTGGTGTTGCTGGTGATGCGGGTCTATAGTTTGATGAGGAATAGCGGTAGATGGAGGAGTATGCTGTTGGTCATGGAGATCATCGCCTGGCATGACGGATAATACAAGAGCGGGTGCAATAAGTTGAAAAGGTGTACGGAAAAAAGAAAGAACAAGTATAGAATATAAAGAGTGGAACGTGTCAGAGATGATCGGGCTGGCGACGCAAATTAGAAGGAAAGGAAAGGTATGTTAGTGCGGACAACTAGGCGGGCCAAAGTTGTTTTGAATGGTTGCAATAGGCCAATCCTCATTGGTTGATGGTACTCTGTGTATCACGTATTCAGTCGATCCCTCCCATTCCATGTTCACAGGCATCCTATACATAAATCCCTTTGCTTTGCTCCATGTAACTGCCTTATTGTTGCTCTTTCGATCAGTAGTATATTCAGCATTGATAATAAAAGATCACGTATCGGATATCTCCGTTATAACTAAATACGCAGCAATGCCGCACAAAGAATAATAATAGAAGTTGACAGGCATAAAAGCGTTTGTGTTCAGCCACAATAACTTCGTGGATAATGGACCAGCGATTATTTGTGGTTAGAGTCTTCGCGACGCCACCAACACCGCTGCGTCTGCGCGTGATGCTTGGCATCGTCGCACAACATTGCATGTGGGGGATGACTGCTTGTGGCTCATTATTGTGCCCAGTCGCCACTCGCGCCACGATTACCTGATTTGCATTATCCTCCGTTACTGTATAACGGGGTTATTACGTGATTGTATAGTGTCCTTGGTTGAATAGTGACATTGCTGCTGGTAAGGTAATGTGTTGATGTTATGTGCTTGTGCTCTGGAATGTTCTCAGTGACGTAAATCACCTGAGGCAAGCAAAAGATGTAAATGTAAATAGTACGTGCTTTAAGAATATGCCATATGCATCACAAAGCAATACAACTGTCCGTAATAATCTTTTCAAGGCTATATGCTCACCCATTTATTTCATAAACAACACGACTACACTAATGCCTCCAGCGAAATGATGATGCTCAATATCTACTTGTACATCGATCCCAGGAGCTATCGTACTATATATATATATATATATATATCGTGTCTCCTTCATCCAGGTAGTACCAAGCCCAATCCTCCTTGAACGAACATACATGATATAATTGTTCCCACTGTGACTCATAAAGAAGAAACGAATGCTGACTGCAAATAAGGAAGAAGGAATGTTGACAAGGAGTAAAAGTGAGGCTTGGCTATCATTGTGTACAGGTGCTGTAAATACAAGAGGCATAGTTGACTGGGAGCCCCCACTCTGCCGAGACGTCATCAATAAAAGATGTAAAGGGTTACTTGTATGTGTTGAGCGCAGGATGTCTGGTTATAATATACACTGAGATAAGAGCAAGACGAATTCAGCGTGCGTGTTTTAAAACAAATATTGTTGTTGCTAATGTATTGGGTATCATAATCGGATGCATGGCTTAGTGGTTATCCTCATTATCTCTGGAATACTGCATTACAAGTGAAGAAAGAGGCCGATCGCCGATTGCTGCAGGTGCAGGTGACTGTACTCGTTGAAGCATATCCGTGGAGCCAAGCATACCTAATTGGTCCATAATGCGACGGTGTACCGATTGGATGTCTCCCTCCAAGATTTGAAGTCGAGTTGAATAGGGCGGTAGATGTAATAAGTGATCAGCGAATTCTCTAGTAAGTTGTGCTTCTGTCATATTGGAATGGTCGACACGCGAAGAAGGTAGCGAAGATGACGATGATTGATTATAAGTTTCCATGGTAAGGTTGGCAGCAGTGGACAAAATACTCGGCAATTCTATATTGAGCGTCCATTTGTTAGTCTAAAGATATCCTCCTCGCAAATGTGGAACCTGGACATACTAACCATCCGTAATAAATGAAGGCAATGTCATATTGCTATCAGCCCCCAAAGCTGAGCGTGCTGACAAGAACTGATCAAGCAGCGATGCAGTAAACTCGAGTTGACATAATAGATCTTCTTTCTCGTCAAAACGCTGCTGCACCAGCCTATCCAAATCATCCACTGGCGCAATCGCATCATCAACTACATCATTGTGTCTTCGTCGAAGTCGTCTAGGCAACATTTCCGCACGTCGTGCCCCTAATGCAGCTCTACTTCGTCGATGGCTTGTCCCGTTGGCAGGCAAGGGATGGCTTCTACTCGATGATCGCAAGGTAGTACGCAGCGAATCCAGTCGCTGATCTGTCCCATGTCGGATTCGTTCAGTGCTATTCCTTGTACGTCTTTCCTCTCGAGGTCTCCAATACGGCAAGCCCATGATTTAAATCAATATCCAAAAAAGATGATTTAGGACTGTGGCATCACCAAAAAAAAGTCGTCGTCAAACCCCGATCTTGTGATGCAGTGCTGCCATCAGCTATAATAAAGCGTTTTGCGTTTGAGGTGTATATTCGCAGCAGTAGACCATATGCTATGATTATTGAGATAGACGAAATCCCCTCCTTTTCCATGGAATGTCATGCCGGTGCTATTGGTTTTGCTCCTGTTCCATTATTCCAATTGTCCAGCACATCATCATATGCAGCATTATTCAATTTTCTTCAGTCGATGATGATATAGACTTTCCTTTTCCTTTTCTCTCGAAAATGACCAATCTCGTCACTGCGAATGGCCTTCGTTGCTAGGGCAACTGAATTAGTAAGGAGGGGGGAAACAAATTGCACCGATACATACATTTGAGTGCATCTCACAAATTAGAAATCAACATGAGATAACTTAAAAAGTAATGAAAGCAAGGGTCAAATGAGTGGTAGACATCCAAATGCTCGACAGCCACTGATGATTGGGCGACGGAGCAACTAGGAGGCCGAAGCTTTATTCAGCTGTGCTGTATAATTTCGCTTTTGTTTCTCTCAGTTGAACAATACCACAATGATAGCTTCAAGAATAGTCATTGCAGCAACACGGGTTACAGGTCGCTTGAATCGTTTGCAATTACAAAGATCTTTTGCCACACAGCGCCTTTTGCAACCTACTTGGCAACAGCGTCCTGCACTTAGTGGACGTCCATTGATTCCAGCATTGACGCAGCAAGGTACATAAAGATATGATACAAGATACAGTTTCAAGTTCTTTCTAATGCCATATGTATAGTACGCAGTATGTTTATTCAGACCGAGCAAACCCCAAATACCGAGTCTCTCAAGTTTATCCCTGGCGTGGAGGTCCTTGGCAATGGTACAGCCGAATTTTTGGATGTGCGTAGCTCAATGCAGTCTCCTTTGGCCAAACAACTCTTCCAAATCGATGGCATCGTTGGAGTATTTCTTGGACCTGACTTTATTACAATTTCCAAGGACCCAAACGCTGAATGGCAATTGATGAAACCTGATATCTATGCAGCAATCATGGATCATTTTGCATCAGGCCAGCCAATTATGTACAACGAGGGAGATCTTGCTGAGAGTGATACAGCAATTCATCCAGATGACTCAGAAGAAGTACAGATGATCAAAGAACTTTTGGATACGCGTATTCGACCGGCTATTCAAGAAGATGGTGGCGATATTGAGTATTGCGGATTCGAGGGTGGCATTGTGAAGCTTAAGCTCAAGGGCAGCTGCCGTGGTTGCGACAGCTCAGTCGTTACACTCAAGAACGGAATCGAGAATATGCTTATGCACTATATCCCGGAAGTAGAAGGTGTGGAGCAAGTTATTGACGAGAATGAGGCCGTTGCGCTACAGGAATTCGACAAACTCGAAAAGAAGCTCGGAGAAAAATAAGCGCTTTTTCGTTTAGATAGAAAGAGGAGGTCGTTCCTTTGTAAATATACAGGATTTGACGTAGCTGACAAGTAAACTGAAATACACCATTTTATCATCCTTATAAATCAATGTTGTCATTGTTTCAAAGACACATAATCATGTCAAGTGATATCCTTTTCACTCACTTTTTATCTTTACACAAAAGGTCCTTTCTATACAAAAACAGTAAACACGTTTACGGTGTCATTATTGGAGTGGATAACGAGGTGCTCTTTCGGACTCCAGAAAAAGTCAAGAAAAGAGTATTGTGCAATAGCCAAGTCCGAGATGTGTGCGTGTGTGCAATTTTCGACTGCGCTCATTAAAAACGCGCTCTTCTGGGGACGCGTCTCTTTTTCCTGCTTGTCACTCGTCACACCATGAAATCTGCAGCTAGTCAACGACGCAAGACCAGTCGCAGTATCTACAAGTTCTTTACAAAGCTCAATGGTCTTCACCTGCAAAGCGATGCTGCAAGTTTTCTCGAAAAGCACTTTGAAGATCAACCCAACATTGACGAAGCATTGTCTCATTTGGCTAAAGCCTACAAGAAACAGTTCACAGGTACTTTTTGGTCGATCGGGATAAACACTAAGGATATATTATATGCCGTAACCCTCAGCAGAACATTAATCCTATTTACATAGACGAGAACATGTTCGTCAAGAAAAAGGATTTGGAGAGTTTGATCACTTCTTTAAACAATGTTACACCAACTCGCATTGAAAATGATATCAACAGCGGCATTCAGGATATGACAATTGATGACGAGCCGATCGACATAGTACAACATTTTCACGTAGTCAACGCCTTTGACATGCCGAGAATGTATTACGACATTCGTCGCAAAGGATTTGTCAAGTATGAAATTGAGTTATCATTGTGTTACGATCGCTAATATCATTGTTTAAAAGATATGCGACAACGCCTTCCTTGATGTCTACACCCAAAGAGAAAAGTGAGCTTTACAGAGATCGACTGCAGCTTGTGAAACAACGAGTGCTGCGCGATGAACACTTTGATCAGTCATCATCATCACAAGCGATGGATCCAGACTCGAATTCATATCTCAAGGTATCACGAAATAGAACGCAGATCAAACATCCATCAACCTCTCCTCTCTTTATTTAGATTACACCTATAAAGGCACTGATTGGACGCGATCGTGAACACTTTTTACTGTTTGGCATGTTGACCCAGTTGGAAGATGGCAAAGTTTTCTTGGAGGATGAAGATGCGAACGTGCAACTCGATTTGTCACAATGTGTAAGGGAAATCTCACTTGCATATTTTCTTCTTTTTTTTATTAACCAAGTCAACGCAGGCATACACGTCAGGCTTTTTTACCGATCACACCTTTGTGCTAGTCGAAGGCTTGTACGGCGACGATCACGTTTTTCATGTATATGAAATGGGCTTTCCACCTGCCGAACCGCGTACAACGTCTGAGTAAGTGCAAGAATGTCACAACATCTTGGGTATAATTCTCATCTCTGCATGTAGGAACTTCACGCACGTCGATTTTCTTGATTTACAAAAGCCGACTATTGACAAACACCGACTTAAAGCAGAGGAAGAATCGAATGAAGATGTTTTCTTTGCTATTATATCAGATGTTCACCTTGATGAGCGTATGGTAAGATGGAAAAAGGGATGGAGGCTATCTAATTTACATTATGTTTCAAACAGGTTATCCCGTCACTTCGCCGTGTCTTTGAACGTTATTCAAGCACACGAATTCCTTTGGCCTTCATACTGATTGGGAACTTTAGCCGACAAGCCTTTAGTTATACAGGACAAAATACTGGACCGTATAAAGGTGATGCATCATGCACTATTGAAATAGCAATGAATTGACCAACTTATTTTCAACAGATAGCTTTACGGCGCTGGCAGATCTGATATTTGAGTTTCAAGAAATAGCCAGCAATTCGTATTTCATTTTCGTCCCTGGCTGTCGAGATCCATGGGGAGGTCTTAGTTTGCCCCAGCCTGCTTTACCTGAATTTCTTACATCTCGTATACAGCATAAAGTGCGACGAGCTATATTTACTTCTAATCCATGTCGGTAAGTGCAGATAAAGTCAATCAAGGAAATGCGCCTGTATTGATACGCGTGAATAGTATTCGGTATTGCACCCAAGACATTGTGGTGTACAGGGAGGATCTCTTCAATGCACTATCAAGAAACGCTCTTTTAGCACCAAGGTTGGAAGAAGACGAAGAACCTTCAAAACATGTAATATATGCGTATTTGTGATCCTGCATTTTTCTCACTCAATATCTAGTTGATACGCACAATCATCGACCAGGGACACCTCTCACCATTACCCCTTACGAAAAGGCCAATCTATTGGGCTTACGATCATAGTATGCGATTATATCCCTTACCACATGCTGTGAGTAAAGTCGAATATGTGGATGACGGCTCCAATTGATACAATTTATGTTAGCTGATCTTGGCAGACGAGTGTGAAACATTTGGTGTCACGTATCAAGGCACACACTGTCTCAATCCGGGAAGTTTTCCTAATTCATCCTTCTCATGGAGAGAATACTTTCCTGCAAAACAAACGTCAGAAAAATGGTAAGACCTGCTATGCTTGACCACACACACACACACACCGTCTAAATGCGAACCCATTGCTTTCACGGTAGCACATTATAACCTTCAAATAGCCTCCATATGATCCATTTAATGTACATCCTATCATATCAGATAAAAAAGTAGCGCATCATCAACTTTCCCTCACTACCGATTGACAATCTTTTTGATTATGGGATGACGACAGAAAATGTTAAACGGTCAGTAATAACCGATAATGAATATATAGATTGGATCAGCTTCGACAATGGATGGACGATATAAGTAGATGCCTTGCTGTCATGCGAATGTTACATCTTGAGCCGGAAATTTTCACTCATGTGCCATTTTCACATGGCTGATTTTGCTCGTGCACCTGACCTACTTCACTCAGTCAAGAACTGTATGACATGTTACGTGTTATCTTGTTGGTCACACTCTTGGATTTTTCCTAATGTTGCATTTGGGTTTTTTCGCTCGTGCGTGACACCAATACCCATCTTTAGAGAATATCGACTTGGCAGTACTTGATTTGACTTTTGCCCTTTGCAAAAGCTTGTTCTTGTGAGTGTCTTGTAGTTTAATTTTACACATTGTGCGCAATAGTAGGCTATACAAATCAAGTATCACCATCATTGGTCTTACAATGGTCCCACCAAGGTGGCATCGCTTTAAGTTATTACAGGCGTCAATGGAACCCACACAGCAATGGAATAAAATTCAGATAGCGGATCATGTAATACGCCTTTATTTCCGGTATATACAATCTATAGTATTTCGTACGTGAAATTCTTAAAATGGGCTGTTTTTCCGACCCCCTGAACATGAATACCAAAGATGACACCTGAACAAGCCATTAGATACGACCTTTCCATTGCTGCATGCTTTACCTGTAAAACCTGTAGAGAGCTCCTTGGTATCCACAGTGCCAATATTATGCCAATCTTGCAAACCGCCAAATGAGTACATGAAGTTGTAGTTTCGTTCGTCGGCCTTGATGGCCAGCTTGATCCACGGTTCTTTTGGTAGTGGGATTCTTCCACCTGAAAATAATATCTGGTTATCAGCCACCCCCACTGAGGCGTGATGGAGAGGATCCAAATAGGCGACTAAGGCAGCATAATCGGCATTGGTGTCTAGTTCCAAATCCACAGTGACACAGCAGCGGATATGGCATTGGCGGATGCCTACCAGGCTGCTGGATTGCATTTCAGATGCAAGGTTTGATGTAGATCCCGAGATTTTACACCCATGATACACATCATCGATGTCTGTTAAATCAGTCAGCTGATATTTTTGCATATCAGGAATACGAAGCCAAAGCCATTCAATCCCCCAGCCGTGCGCTCTGGTGCCAAACTTGCATAAACCTTTCGAAGTATTAAGTGCTGCTGCAATATTAGGACCATGGTATTCCTTGGGTGCAAAAGCTTTGATGGGCCTCTGTACAACAGGCCATTCTCCGCTCCAATCGACAGGTGCCAGGAAAGTTTCACGACCTATTGGGAAACGCTCGCCATCATATACGCGGGAAGCTAAAAATACGATCCACCAGTTGCCCATTGTGTCTTGAAAAAAATCAGCATGACCAGTACATTGAACCAACTCGTCTGGTAAATCGTGGTGGGTCAAAATTGGATTGACAGGACAAGCTTCCCATTCGTCCTCGGGCGCATCGATACTTTTAGCCCGTGCCATCGCAACTCGATGGCCAGCCTCTGTACCACCTGAAAAGAGATGTTAGCTTGACGTTGGTAATAAACATTTTTCAAATTACAACCTTCAGCAATTACTAGATAGTACCAACCATCTTTGTACAATACATGAGGAGCTTCAGGTGCCTTTTCACCTGTACCAGACCAGATTCTGCGTGGTTCCGTAACCTGGCCGGTTTTGAGATCAATCCTACTTTGAGATATTTCTTTACGTATACGATGATAGAAAGATCCTTGAACATAGGCATGGTCTTTGTCAAAAATGTAAAGCGACGTATCATAGCCGGGGTAGTCAAAGAAAATAGGGTCTGACCAAGGACCTTTGGGATTTGTTGCAGTAACGAAGAAGTTCTTCCATCGTTGGAAGTCGTTGTATGCCTTGTCAACGAATACCATTGTTGTAACCATATAGAATACTCCATCATGATACCGCAACGTGGGAGCCCAAATGCCGCCATTGATCAAAGTCTTATCTAAACCGGGAACCAACTCAGGGCGGTCGAGCACATTGCCTGATTGGGCATATATGAGTCCTACATATTGGGATGTCTGCTCTATGGTTTGAGGCTTACCAATATGCTCCCAGTTGACAAGATCCTGAGAATGGTAGATGGGTACACCTGGAAAATATTGAAATGTGCTTGTGACCAAGTAATAATCATTTTCAACACGGCAAATTGAAGGGTCTGGATTGAAGCCAGGAATGATGGGATTGTTGTAAGTCATTGGTGCGGTGGTGCCAGGCTTGTTTAGTAAAGTGAAAGAAAGCAAAATGTATAGACATGTGCTCTGCCCTCGAGTTTATTTACGACCTTTTTTTTAGGTTTGGGAGCAATGTGCACGGACAAAAATGTCGGACATTAGGAACTACCTGTGTATTTCCTAAAGTCCGAGCAATGCTTTTCCCCACGGGGAAGAGGACTCGTTCGGACAAAAAAAAGGGAATCGGGGCAATGTCACATTACTGGATATATCAATCTTGTTGTGATATGGTTTTGAAACTATATAAGCCTTGCGTATCTCTCCAGTTATCCTTTTTTTTGGCCACCGCACCATCATTCTTACACAGAACATTACATGAGTATCATTACCCGAAAACGATTCCTTACATATACCTATGGTGTCATTACCGCGTTATGCATGTTCATCAATGGTTACGACGCCTGTAAGTTAAAAATAAACTCTTCCAAACAACTGAAAGGGCTCTAACATACACGATGAATCAAAACTAGCTGTCTTTAACAACCTTCAGGGGATCCACAGCTTTATGGATTATATGGGCCTTGATGGGCAGAACCCAGCGGATCAAAGTATGATTGGTGCAGTCACATCATGCTATATGGCAGCTACGATTGTCGCAGGCCTTCTTCTATCACCTCCAATCTCGCATTACCTCGGTCGTCGTGCTACCATTTTTGCTGGCTGTCTCGTCGTGATTATCGCTTCTCTTATTCAGAGTAGGTATTTAGCATGTCTATTTGTACACTGATCTAATTAGCTCTGTAGCATTTTCAACCAATATCGCAGGTATACGTCACCTTTGCTACTGCATGGGATAGCGAAGCCTAAATATTCTGTGTAGCATTTATCGGAGGGCGAATTGTACTAGGAATCGGCCAAGGAATTGCATTGCCAGCTGGACCTGTTTTCATGAGTGAGATTTGTCCTCCTGAAGTGCGTGGTCGCATGATTTCCTTTTGGCAAATGATGTAGGTCAACTGTAAAAAGTTTTGCTTGATTTGTAACCACGTATACACTATAGGTACTCTGTTGGTGCCCTCGTTGTATCCTACACTGCTGTTGGCACCGAGAGCAACACAGGACTTGGGCTATGGCAGTGGAAAACAATCACTCTGCTGCAGGCGCTCATCCCTTTGGTTTGTGGTATATCAATTTGGCTCTGTCCCGAATCTCCACGTTGGCTGGTCCAAAAAGGCAAGATCGAAAAAGCAAAAAGAGCCCTTTTGCGTGTTCGCGAGGAAAATGAAGTGGAAGAGGAAATAGAAGCGGTACGTTTCCATCATATTGACATATTTTGGGATGATCTTGATAACATTTGTTTTGTTATAGATCCAAACAGCCATCAAGTGGGAACAAGAGAATACTTCTAACTCACTTAAGGATTTATGGAGAGAAAAAAGCATTCGCAAGAGACTGTGTAAGTCCCAAGGGTGTCTCAGCGATCAACTTTTTAATTGTTGTAAATTATAGTGCTCGGCTCGATTATTAATTTTGGACAACAGCTCACTGGTCAATCAATGATGAACAATTATTCGACCAAAGTTTATCAGACAGTTTTCGCCAGCGACTCGACTATTCTGTTAATCAATGCTCTGAATTATACCTTTGGAATTCTCTTCACCCTTACTTGCACGTTCTTCTCCGATCGCATGGGTCGCAAATCGATGCTGGTCATAGCTGGTATCGGCCAAGGATTGATGCTTCTCATTGCAGCTACCGTGTATCTAACTACACCAGTTATGTATGATGATGAAGGCAATTCTCTAAAGTCCACTGGTGTTGGTGTTGCCTTGGTACTCGTAATGTTCCTGTTCACTTTCTTTTACAAGCCAGGTTGGGGTGCCACTGTCTGGATCTACACATCTGAAATTTTCCCTATGAGCGTACGTGCCATGGCTGTGTCAATTTGTACCAACGTTCAAAACACGTCAAATTTGGTCATGGGACAGGCATTCCCACCAATGTTTACATGTAAGTGGTACGTTTCAATTTTCACAAGTGTTTTCTAACATGATAATGGTTGCTAGCCATGGGATTCTACTCATTCTACGTGTGGATGGGTTGTGATTTCGTACTTGCAGCACTTGTATGGTTCTTCTATCCCGAAACAAAAGGTGTTCCACTTGAAGAAATGGACCAACTTTTTGGTAATACTTCAAAGACTGAAGCGGTCACACGTTATCATGCAGAAGATGACATCCCGTACAAAGATGAAAAGTCGGCGTAACTTCGATTTGGCTGGTCCATTTCCCTCACAACCTCTTATCCCACGTGTCTAATTCTCCAATTGTGTCATAATCGAGAGTATTTATCGTTCATTCAGTATTCGTACTATTATACTACAATAAAATGTAAGGAAACCATTTGATATGCATGCATTGACATCACCTGAGACTCCTGTATCACTACTTGATTCTCCGAAGGCCGCCATGACCTCTTGGAGTGCACAACTTCATAAACGGGTGAGTGGAGCAGCATACAGTGTCGATCGCATCTAGCTGCGTTGAGTCCCAACTGTTCGGTTTCCCTTGCCCTTGCCCTGTGTGTATTTCCACCGTTGTCATTGTATTGTCACTAGTGTTGCTAGCTTGGCTTGTAATTTTTTTTCGTTCTCTTTTTTGCTCTTATGCACTATTCATCCACCGAAAACCAACACTGAAATGGGTGGATACCATCGACTGGTGAACAATGAAGCCATTGATACACTATCGACATCCTTGATAATATACAGATAACCGTCAAATCTATGCTAAATGAGATCCATAGACATATATATAGATCACATTGTGTCTTTGAGCTTATTCCAAGCACACTTTTCATTTACTCGCCTATCAGACACCCTTGTATACACCAGCCACCATTTCGTCTTCAACATAATCCTGTTATAACAGCCAGCTATTGTGGGATTGTCATCGACCTACACGTTTATGCATATACGTGATGGACTACTTGACTTATAATGTATATAAATGCTAAGCTTGAAAGCTCAGCCCATACTCTCTTCGTTCTAGCGAGATCTCGTCCCGCGCAAGAAATATGCCAGCCCTTAGTATATTCACCATCGAACAGTGACTTTTGATCAGCCATCGAAAATCACTTGCTGTCTTCGTATCCACAGGTCGACTACAAGAGATTTATCACGTCACATAATTAATAGATTGTTAGCGTGATATGTGCATATATGTGCTCATGTATGTGCGAACAGCGTAAGCTGTAATGATGGATCAATCGTATTGATGTTACTATCAGCGATTGAAACTATCTCGCCTGGATTTGTATAGAACAATGGTGTATCTGACATGCAATGAGGAAAACTGTTCAAATTACAGAGGTACGTTTATAGTAGTAGCACCTGGCCCCAGCAAAAGGTTCCTTGTGCTGCCTCCAAGATTTGGATATTTGCATGAACAGCGAAAAAAATGGCTAGCATGCGTAATTTAATACTTGTGGCAAAGAGATGATCAAAATCTTTCTAAACGAATAGCGTCTCGTGGAAGATGATTAAAAGCAGTGGTTGATGGAGTCGTCGAAGTTAGCATTATTGTGGTAGCTGCGTTATTCTGCGATTCTCGCGAAATTGCGAACAAGGCAGGTGGTTCTATACTATCGGAAATTCCGAGATGTTGATGTTGATTCCCCGCGAAAAAGTTAAAGACTGACAAAACATATTGCCCAGCGTGTTTGAATGTCTCGACAAATGAGTTACTCGATCCTATGAACGATATAGTATGTGAATAACGTATTTCATGTCATAGTTTTTGCTGTTCTCTATCGACCAACCATTCGTTTGCTGGTCACTCCTCGTGTTACTGCTACTCGACGTTCTCATATTCTCGGCCGCTCGATCATGCCTTAAAGATTCCCAGGTTTCATTATGTTTACGCAATTGAGCCATGCTGTTGAGAGCGCATCCGAGTGAGCAAAGCTCGAAACGGATAGGGGCCATCGTTTTCTGTGTACCAAGTCTAACCGTGTAACCAATTTGGAGATGGCTTCTGGAATACCACTGACCACATTTATCGCACTGACTAGCTGATGCGATAACATCCATGCGTAAGATTGGTGGTATGCTTTTGGGAATAGCCGCTTCAAGATAGCTATGGGCATACTCGGGATACAAATCTAATTGTGAATGATAATGTCCAAGGGAATGCTCTAAGCAGATACCTGGTAGATCCTCGATAGCCGATGGCATACGTTGTAACTTCCCGTACCCACGATTTAAAAGTACACGGATTGCAATTTCACGGAGCGATAAAATGCATGTACTACCATGGTGATAACTATCGCATGAATCCAATCGGCGTCTTGCTCCGTTGCCATCATCAAATGCTTCCGGTATGTTGTCAGTGTTTGAATTGGTTCTTGCGGAGTAACGGCTTGCGAGATTTTCGTGAATAATGCCATTTACTGATTCCAAAGATAGATTCTCTCCCAATAGCAGGGTGCGTAAAGATCCTCCTTGATCTGCATCTGTGCGAGTCAGAAATTGGCATGAGGGAGGACAGGGGTGCATTTGAAATGCTGCCATAGGTACAGCTATCTCAGGATTGCTTATGACATCCGATAAAGGCGACATCATCAGGAGGGAGGCAGGTAAATATCGCAGATGATTGCGTCGTATATCCAACTTTTGCAGCTTGTACATACGTGAAAACAAACGTTGAGGCAAGTACTTCAGGCGATTTTGGACAAGCCCCAATTTGACCAAGCGCGTCAAGTTTGATAAAGTTACTGGTAGATGTCTGAGCCTGTTGTCATTAAGGTTGAGCCATTCAACATGAGTAAGGCGGCCAATTTCGGGCGGGAGTTCTTCAAGCACATTGATGGCGAGATTAAGGCGTCGTAGTTTTCGTTCTCCCAAACGCATAAAGAAATCTCCACTGAGGCAAACGATGTGGCAAGTATGAATATCAAGGCTGACTAAATGCTCGTAACCAACACTAAGAAAATCCGATGGTATCCGCCGTAAAGGGTTGCCCGATAAATATAGGTGGGTGAGCTGTTCCGGCGGGTGATAGATTAATGTATGCGGGACATGGTCAATTCCATTGAAGCTAAGATTGAGCGTGTGCAAATTATCCGGGAATATGAAATCGTTTGCGATGCCTTGGAGCTGGTTTTTATGTAGCAAAAGTATCTGCAGGTTTTTTAACCCTTGTATTACAGAAGGAATACCTACATTTCATGCAGGCAACTTAGAACTTGAAGGTTGCAATGTAAATTGCAGAAACAAACCTTTGAAATTATTCGAGTGGATGTCAAGCCCTTTTAGTTTTCGACAGTCAATTAGGTCGTCGGGTAATGTAACAAGTTCATTACAAGAAAGAGATAACCACTGGAGGTGCTTTAGGTGTGAGAATACACCCTCGTCTATAGATGAAATCTGATTCGATGCGAGAGACAACGATGTCAATGATGCCAGCGGGAGGATCTCTGGCGGCACCTTTTGGAGACGGTTTTCTTTCAAAGAAAGCTCGCGCAAATAGTGACGCATTGCCATAAATGCTCTGCCATAAGCTTCGAGCGTCATGAGACCATTCTGACGGAGGAGTAATTGTTTGATGGGTGCGATAGGTCTTTTGAAGAATCCCTTTGGGGACACATGACCGTATAGGTCGGAATATAGTCTACCAGCAGCGTTGAGATCGATGTTGTATGCATGATATCGGTATCCATCCATACGTTTGCGAGTGGTTAGACAGATCCACCCTTTCGTCGACGTTCTCAGTAATCATGTTGAGATATTATACGACCAGTACGGATCATGATAAGCAAGAGAAAAAAAGGAAAACCAGCGTGCTCACTAAAAACTCACATGGATGTTTTTTCCGCAAACATCAATCACGTGTCACTTGACTTTGGGTTATTAAGGCGTTAAGGTGTTTAATACAGATATAAAGTAATATGACGATATTCCAAATTCTATACATATACATGCATTTTATTTGAATTCCAAGAACAGTATACTTTTGGCAATGGGTTATAAATGGAAGAAAGGTATTCCTTTTATGATAAAGCGATGTTTGTATAGAAAACAAGTAGAGGAGTTCCGTCTTTTTTTGAGAAGTTTTAGATACTAAAAGTTTCCGCGTGAATATCACTTGCATTACCATGAGACGTTCAAATTTACTTACCCACTGGGAACAAGAACAGTTTGTAAAACGCCATTGACATGTCCGTGCGAGTCGTCGTTGATGAGGGTTTCGGTTGCTGTCGCTGACTCTTTTGCAATATCTGCCTCGTCAAGGTCGGTTGAAGTTACATTAGGTGTGATAAACGGTGCCTCTGGCATACGCTGTGCTGCTCGATGAGCCCGTGGGGGATTACCACATCGGTCCTTCCCATAGTTGATCCTATATTTCTTGTACTCCTCCTTTGCACGGATGCCTTCGATTGCCCGAACAGCAGCGGCGATACTAGTAAAATTGACAAACGCGCAGTTCTTCTCTTTCAATGTGTTGACAAGTTCAATTTCGCCATAGTCGGAAAAGTCTTGCTTGAGTTTCTCCTCGGTAATAGTTTCATCAATATTGCCAAGATATACATTGCGTGAACCACCATTCTGGACGGCACTAATGACAGCTGGGGACAGTGCTGATGCCTTGCCCCATCCGATTTTAAGCCGCCGATTTTTGATGATAAGACCATGATATATAGATTGATTAAAGAAATGCAAGGCGAGGGCTGGGTCCACAAAAGTGATAAATGCAATATGTTTATCCTGTAAGTAACGAATTTGGCTTAGGATACCACCACGGATAACGTTGCAAATTTCTTCACAGGTGGTGTCAGGGTGTATGTTGCCCAGATAGATTGTTCGGTTGGCTATTCCCACCAAAGGCGGCTGGTCAACGTTGGAACCTGTTAATGTTGCAGGTGCTCCAGTTGGATAAGCTTCGACAGTAGCAGCAACGGCATAAGGATCATATGATGGGAATCGTACAGGATAAGCAGTAGATGGTGAAAACATGGGATGATGCTGAGCCAGGACCATGTTGGAAGAAGATTTAGATAATGGGGCGCAACGATCACGGCCATAGTTGATACGACGAGAAGCCCATTGTGGTTCTGTTGGTAGAGTAGTGACACATTTGATAGCATTAAAAGTGCTTAGGAAATGTACAAAGGCAATGTTCTTGTCCTTGATCAGCTTGATATGCTCAATGTGGCCAAAGCGTAATAAGTTGTCTCGGAGATATTGTTCCGTGACAGTATCATCAAGCGAACCGAAAAACACATTTCTGCTCGCACCATTTTGAAGTGCCACGTGGATGTTGGCTGGTATAGAACTTGGCCGACCCCATCCAATCCTTAATTCCGCGCCATTTACGATAAGTTTCTTAGATGTTGCTTCGTGATAGAACTGTGCAGCTGATGATGCTTCGACGAATGTGATAAAAGCACAGTTCTTATCTGGCAACGGACGTACAGAATCGATATTGCCAACCCGTACGTGATCCAAGATGTCAGATATAGAAGTATCAGTTGGAATATTGCCGATATAGACTGTTCTGGCTGTTTGATGAGATGCTGGCGAAAGCTGAGGAGATGGCATATAAGCAGCTGGGCTTTGGAATTGCGGTGTTGAAAAAGTGGATGCCAATGTAATAGGTGAAGATGGTCCAAGCGATCCTTGAACAAATTGTGGAGTTGGTTGACCATTCATTACAGTTGCTTGAGTACCATTGCTCGAGTATTGGCTCACATTCGGATAGGGGGGATTGGCGCCAGAATATCTTGTAAATGAGTTGGATTGATAAATGCCATTCCCAGGTGAATAACCACCACCATTCACCATCGGATATACATCACTAAATTTATTGTCAACAACAGCATCATCATGTGACAAGTTATTCACTTACTAATACGATGGTGAGAATCGTGATTTTTTCACAGGCTCAGCTTCAGATGAATTATGCTTGATGATAGGTGGATTATTCGTCGTCGTGAGAGTAGGATGTGCTTGACTAGATGGCGTCATTTTACGTCTGATATATCTTCCCAAAGTGTGAGTACAATCACAAAGAAATCCTTATTCGTCATAATACCTTGAAAGTAATAATGCAGTCTTCCTGTATCAGGGAGTATGAAAAGAATGACCAAGGTGTAAATAAATATGAAACGTCTAAACGATCTGTCACTTGTTGTTAGCATCGAAAAAATTGCTTCGTTGCAAACATTGGACTTACAGGATGAAAAAGAATGAGGGCTGGCACAGGTGGCTCGTGATGCAATAATGAGTGTACCAGAGCAATGCCGTTGTCGACTATGCTATTCTGTAATGATGAGTAAAGGGTATCCAAAGATGTTGGGATCTGTAAAGAGACGTCGAGATGAGAAGGAAAGGACAAACTGTGTAAAATGAGATAATTGAAGATCCGAGTGGACGTTGCACGCACAGTATGCGGTCTTTTAGAGAAAGATCTTTTATATATTGCACATGATGTCCCTTGCTATTACGGGTACCACTAACGGCTACCCTCCACGACGATGACCGATATGTTGTCCTCGTCCTTGTCTGTATCAGCCTGAATGACGTTCCTCAACCAGTACAACTTGGTTGCTAAACTTTGTGTTCTTCGAGTGCTCTATATACAACATCAGTCGCTGTATAATTGAGAAACGTGTTTGGTATAATGGTGATTGTTGACGTACTTGATGACGATTTGAGCTGTATCCTCTATAAGTGTGTATACTTTGTACATACACCCTAAAAGTTGATCCTTTACTATTGTTATAGACTTGTTGAGTCTACGGATTTGGGATACCTGCAACCTGATTTCCCCACTTGCGCAAGTAGATACGCCTAGGGTCGATTTGTCTGTGAAGTGCCATCCTAACCTTTCCTAAAATCACAAGATATCAAGGTAATTTCCTTTGTCATCTTTGATTTGGATGCTGTTATCTCGTGTATCTAACAATCTTCCTTATCCCTGTAGCGAGAGTTGTGATAGACCTCAGAGTAACTCAACGAATTACATTGATTCTGATCAGCTGTCGTCGGGTGTTTTGGGAAGCTTCTTGTGGTTGTTGATATTGGGTATGTAATATTCATTCGCTATGACGTCTAAGAGATCTTTTGAAATGGCGTACATTGTTGTGCATATTTTTCCTCTTTCCCTCCACTGCATAGCATCACCCAACAAGTATTGTCCTACTTGCACTATCTTCTTACATCGAAGAAACGCACTGTGCTTTTCAGAGAATGCCACAGGACAAATAAGAAGAAAAGAAAGGCAGTTAGTGCAATCTTATTCGACCCACATTGTTCACGAACTCGATGACGACAGTAAACGACTTGTTGGTTGTCATCTGTACAATAACGATCAACTTTACAGCACCTTCATTTATGTTGTTATGTTGCAGATTGTTGACATCCTCTTCGTACATACAGCAACCAGAAACTGAAATAGTGATGTGTAGCATGCCGCTATGACAACTGCCATGATATGAAGTATGATGACTATCTTTAACCTTGATCTAGGTCGACGCATGCATGGTTCCACGATGGGGATGTATGACCTTCATGTACCTATACAGCGCCGCTGCAAGCACACCCCCAAAAAAGGAAATACGATCGGTAACTTCGTTTGTAAATATCGATTGTTCCTTCAGTAGTTTGCCAATACTTTTGCGTGATTCTTCTTGGTTGAGTGTTTGAGTAGGTGGTTGACGGAGGTAAATGAATGGCTAGATTTAATGGTAAGGCGGTGCTCCAGGTACAAAGGTAGGATTGAGTGTTGCAATGATGAGAGGATAATGGGCTTACAATTAGGATACGTGGTTACGATTGTGATTGAGTTGATTCTGGAGATTACCCTGCCTCTCCTGAATTATTATGTATGATTCAGTCTTTGCAATGTCCAACTATTCAACCCATCAACACACTACGATGTAAATATCCAATAGTGGAGCAACACGATTGTCAGTCCTCGATCCCAAATGCCGACCCCTAATCGCTTGTCAAACGCTAAGATTTGCGAGGTGTACTCACTCTCCCTTTAAGATCTTATATACCAAAAAAAGGCTCTCCCTTTGGGATCTGAATTTCGTCCTAAAAAAAAAAAAATTTCCGCTCGTTCTCGCCTTGCGAGAATTTACGGTAACTGGTGATGACAGTCATATGATCACGTGCAAGAAAAGCACGCAAAGAGCCCAACACATTGGTTGTGTAACCTAAATGGCATATAAATGACTTAATACAAAACCTCGGGTAAATGTTAGTGCTTGTTACTGTTACACAAAATTTGCCAACTTCAGAATTTTTTTTATTCGGGCTGCGAGGTTGGTACAAAACTCTCGGTTAGTAAGATGTACATAACGTCGGTGGGTAAGATGTACATTACGTCCGGTGGGTAAAAGTGGTACAAAACGTTGGTGGGTAAGATGTACATTACGTCTATGAATGATGTATATAACGCTGGTTGGTTAACCCACCGGCATTACGTGCTATTAAAAGTAGCGGCGTAAAACTGATGCACCCAAAAATATGGTAATAAATCAATCGATATGGTAAAAATTTTGTGGTCCAAATTGTTCACAGCTCAGTTCGCACATAACGTCGGTGGGTTAACCAACCGGCGAAATGTACCTTTAACCACCGACGTAATGTATCGGCTTTTTACAACCAGTTCGCACATAACGTCGGTGGGTTAACTCACCGACGTTATGTACATCTTAACCCAGCGGACGTAATGTGCTTTTTTACCCACCGAGCGTTTTGTACCAATCTCGCAGCCCGAATAAAAAAATTCTGGAGTTGGCAAATTTTGTGTAACAGTGGCAAGCACTAACATTTACCCGAGGTTTTTGTATTAAGTCATTTATATGCCATTTAGGTTACACAAGTGTATGCTTTGAGAGCACTGTTTTTCAGTTTCACACCACAACTCACTCTCGAGTCTCGACTTTTTTTTTTTTTACATAGTGCATTGGCAAAGTCACGTCTCGCGAGAATTTCGTCATGAAATTTCGAGGCAAGACAAGATTGATGATGGTTGCATCAAGAAAATGGTTTGATGGCCGCCGCGCAGACATCCTGTTTGTACCTGTCAGCTGTTGCTCGTGCAAGCAGTATGTTGCCGTGAAGGTCCACAATATTCTTGACAATCGTTCAAGCGTCAACTACTGAAGTACAGTGGCCATGTATTCGACAAATATGAAGTGGATTCCATTGCCTTGACGATTAGCATACATGCGACTAGGAGTGATATTTCCGAACAACTCCAAGATACGGACCAGCTATTCTTGCGCAAATACTGTGTGATTATTGGTTTAAAGATCGATCTTTATTAGCATGGTCACTACCAAATATTAACTCAATCAAAAACCACTACGGTCAAATGGTCGCAATGGCCTTGTCTCAATTGAGCAAAAGGAATCACAATCATTACTTGTATTGGAACACCATGATAATCCAACTGTTCAAATACTGTATACCATTGCGAAAGAAGCTATTGCGCACGAAATATTCGAGGGCGAGAAGACAGTCAGCAAGATGCTCGGTGCTTGTAAGCATGTAAACATGTTGGTACACAGCTTGAGAGAATTATGAACACAGTCGAAGAGCGGGATGGCATGAAAAGGGTGAAAACATACTCAAGCGATGGACTCGTCTACGTCGATTAGACTCTGCAAAAATATGGAAAGAACAATTCACAGGCGATGAAGCGGATAACTTAAGTAGAAACGACACATGGTCGCGCCACTTCTTGGAAGGCGGATGTACCAAATAATAAATATGGTCTATGGCAAGTCTTCTACATAGTCCCATCAGGAATGGATGATTGCAAAGAACAACATTATTCTTAGTGCATGGGATCACCTAACAGTTCGCCATATCACTTACCAAATGGAGATCTCTTGATGATATCACTGAGATTTACGCTTTTAGGCAGCGCTGATATTTTGTGGGGTCTCTTCTTTTACAGACACGAGACACATGCCATCACCACCAAAACCTTGGGAAGTAAGCAATGGCACATCAGCAGCAATGTCGTCAGTGGCAACTGGTGCAGATACCTCATCAGCTATAACGTCAGCGACAGAATCACCTACTGTTCCAAATCGTCCGTCTACGTTGAATAGTACTGGAAGTACCACTTTTGGTGGCACCGGTAAAGTCAATGATCAGTAACGTGAATGTACCCCGTAACATGTTGTATGATAGGGTATGGTTCTGGACTTGGGACGTATGGGAGCAGCTACAACAGCCCATATAGTCGTTATGGAGGATATGGCTCAAGTATGGGTAGCTATGGACTTGGAGGGTACAGCGGATACGGCAGCTATGGTAGTTACGGCGGCTATGGCGGCTATGGCGGCTACAGTGGATTTGGATCACCCTATAGTCGGTTTGGAACAGGTTATGGACGATTTGGTGGATATGGTGCTGCAGGAGGACCTGGAGACGAGTTTAGTCTAACACAACGGATGGAATCAAGCACTCGGGCCACCTTTGAGGTTATTGAGCAGATCGTGGGTGCATTTGGTGGATTCGCACAGATGCTTGACTCAACGTTTATGGCAACACATTCAAGTTTTATGGCAATGGTTGGGGTTGCAGAGCAGTTTGGTCATTTACGTCATTATTTGGGTAACCTGCTTGGGATCTTTGCTTTGATCCGATGGCTTCGTCGGTTGTATTACAGATTGACTGGTCGTACACCTCCAGCTGAACAAGAGGAACAATCTCAACAAGAGGGTGAACAACACCAACAAGAAGAAGAGGTGCAATCTCAACAAGAACAACAGCCTAAGAAGCAACGATCGATACTGTTTATGCTGACAGTGTTTGTTGGATTACCATACATGATGTATAAACTTTTCCGCAAAGCTGCAGAGTATCATAAACAGCGAATGTTGCTTGCACAACGGGAGAATGAAGCTATTGTGCTGTACGATTTTGTCCCTGAAGATCCCATGGAGATCAGTTTACGTCGTGGTGACACTGTTGAAGTCTTATCCAAGGTTGACCCTGCGACAGGCGAGCCAAGCAGCTGGTGGCATGGCCGTCTCAGTAACGGCACGACAGGATTGTTTCCAGCCAATTATGTCCAATTACAACACAAAAAACTCCTGTAACCGTTATTGATACCTCCTCCTTTGTCCTCTCCTCCCCCGCTCGTCGTTTACTATATCAATATATATCACAGTAATATATTTTAGTTGCTTGTTTATTAGTGACACTACAGCGAGATTAATGTATGTATTAGCGGCTCCAACGGTTAATATCACTATGTGTGCGGTAATGATCTTACAATCAAGCTTACACATTTACACAATGTCCCATTGCTTATCTCCTCCTCGTAGACCAGTGAGGGATCAACAATATCGGTTTTTTATTTGTACACGCGACCATGTAGTTCGAGGCATTATTAATACTACCATCATTCTCGCACTACGGTTCCTCTTTCCGTGATCTCTTTTGGCCTTCATTTCCTTCTGGGTTATCTTATTCCTTTGTGGACTACTTCATTTACAGCGTTCAATTATTTTAATAATAAAGATTTTCTAATAAGCGTAGAGTTGGAAGGTATTGCTAAAAAAATGTTATTACTGATAGCTATTAGTTGATCATTTCAAGCAAGCGTGCAGCCTCCGCAGCGGCGGCCGTGGTTCGGGGTTCTAGCACCAGACTACGTTCGTACAGCGTTTCAACATCAAGAGTCGTTTCAAGTTGCGTCTTGATAAAATGCTGGATAAGAGGAACCTCTTGCAAGGTGTAAGGAGAAGACTGGAATTGCTTAATTTCACGGATGACCTCTGCAGTTTTTTGACGCTTGGCAAAGTTAATCAGATTATTGGACTTGGCCAAAAAATCTGGATTGCCATCCTCGATGAAAGTCAAATCTTGTAAATAAATGCCCAGAAACGGTATACATGGTGGATTGACCGAGTGAATCATCTCTCGATATTCTGTAAAGTTGCGATTTGCACCCATCAATTTGCGGATTTGGCTCAAAGTTTGGCTTGTGCGATTGCCAACAAGCTAAAAGTATAAATGTGAGTCGCTTGTTTCTTTAAATTGATGATGTTTTTGCATACCTCCCATGTACGGCGTAAACGACCAACTGCGCTGTTATCAAACGCCGAAAATATGGCCATACAAGTGTTATAATTGTTGAGCATGCGGCAGCGCTACATATAGCTTTGTCAGTAATCCATTTACTCATAGCGCACAATACGCGTGTATATTACGTACATCTGCAACCTGGGCCCAATGTTTGATAACAACAACTCGACGTTTGGCTTCTTCATGCTCAAGGATAGATCCGGTGACCCAAGCAGTAAGACGATTACAATAATCGATGGATTGCTTAACATGAACGGCTAAATCGGTATCATCCCTAGACCACGCCTTGTTTAGACACTCGATCGGACGAATACTGCTGTATAGCTTAAAGTCAAGAAGACTCAGCTGTCTTGCAAGTTCCAAAGGATCAGTGTCTAGTAGACTAATGCTTGTTGATGTCACGTTTTTGGGAACAATAGGTGGTGGACCTGCCATATTGTTGGGCACCAACTTCTTGAGCTGATCATCAGCGTCTAGTTCACGTCGCTTATTAATTAATCCCATAAGTTGATCCGCAGAGAATGACGACGCGTCTCGAATGACCGTGGTGGTAAAGAACTCGAGTTGATCCAATATAAATTCGTCCTCGTCAATATAGTAACTTTCAAGCCAGTTCTTCATCACATTGAATACACTAGAAGATTCTGTAATAAGTGGATCGTTTACATATTACTATCCCAAATAGATTTACTTACCGTAAGCGGATCAGTTTTTGTTTATGTTTGGTCCAAATCTCCAGTTCTTGTGGTGTCAAACCCTCAGGAGCGACTAGTGTGTATCGCTTCTCAAGTAGATTAACAAACTCCTCAGTCGTACAAAATGATCGATATGTCAGCAAGAAGTTGGCAATGAATGATGTATCTGAGAAAATACGCTTTAGCAAAAACAAGTCTCATAATAATTCAGGACAGCTTACCAAGAGTGTCGTGTAGAGTTAAGCGTTCTACAAGGGCTGAGAGAGTACCTCCCTTGATACCACCATCCGATGTAAATACGACCTGATCAGCTGGATGATCATGGCCTAAGAACGGCAAGGATTCAATAGAGATGTCAGTTTTTGTGCTCAATTGGCGTGGGCGGAAGGAAGGAGAAGCGCAAGTGTTGGCAGTTGAATTTGATGTAATGCGCATAGTTCCAGGCTGTCGTCGTCTTGCAGTACGAGTAGGTGACAAAAGACCAGAATGTGCATCATCCAATGTATCGCTTTCATCATCTGCAGGGTCAGAGGAAGGATCACCTGGTAATGGCGTAGTTGGTTGCGAGGCATCAGTGCCAAGGGTGAGGGAATCCTTAGTATCCGAAGTTCCACGACGTGAAAGCCATAGTCGACGTTGTCCAACCATTTGCTGTACACAATGGAGCACCTGCTCAAGGGAATCCTCCATATGCAACACCGCATCGTCAATTCGAGATACTCCACCAGATAATGACACACTTAAATTGCTCAGAGCTTGGATAGCACCAAACAAATGTCCAAAAGTATCATACAATCCTTGTTTGGCCACACGAAAGCGTAACATTGCCGGCACTTGTGTCGTATCCACATCATCAAAGTTGATATCTTCTAGGATCACCAAACATTGGCTGACTTGTTCTGCTATTGTGCGAAAGTGTTCCACAATGCTTATACGAATATGCTCGTGCTGTAGAGAATCATGATTATTGTTGCCTGCCAAATTCTGTTCATGTTGTAATTCCACAGCCTGCGCCGTATCAGAAGCCAGAGCGCTTATTGATCCATATATCTGGTTGACGTGCGATTGTAAATTCGTAAGTAAATCTTGATTGAGCCTACGGTGCTTTGACCCTTTCGTCATCGATGGCTGTTGTTGCGCTGTTGTTATTGCTCCCTTGGTACTCTCCTCATCACCTGCTGCAGACAACCCGTCACCAATGGTACTGGAAGCGTCTGCATTTTCAGATGATTGTTGTTCAGCAGCACGGTTTCTCTTATCGGTCATCAATCTAGGCATAATCTGCTCGACTCGCACATGTCGCTGCTGGCATGCTGTAACGAAATTCCGGACCGCAGCTAGAACGTCACCTGCATCCTTTTGGAGTTTAACCACAGTATCATTGGCCACGTTGTTGGGTGCGAATGGTGTAAGAGGAAGCTCAGAGGCGATCCTTGCCGATAGTACTAGCTTGGAAAGCGCAGCCATCAGATTGCGATGAGGTTGACGTAATTCTGGGTCGGGTGTATGATGGGAATCCTTATCCATCAAGCCAGCTGCATATAACATCACCCGGATAGTTTCTGTAACAATCGATGTGTGTTCGACAAAGAACTCGCGAAGATTTTGTTGCGCTGTCGTATTTAATTGATGAATTGCAAGGGCGACATCGCCAGATAAACTTTGCCACGTGAGCGGTTCACCACGGTCCGTGGTAGCAGTCGAAACAGAATGGCTACCTGTCATAATGATAGATGACTCGTTTCTAAAACTCTTCTCTCGTATTGATTCTGCTTCTTCATCATTGTCTTCATCAGAATGGCATTCTCCATTGGTTGCTGTTTTCTATTCGTATTCCAAATCCAATGAGTATTTATCATCATCATGGAAGTCTTGAGTTTAGCTTACCAAATGGCCTGTGAAAGGGTCAATGTCGTCACGGCTCCATGTTGTCTCCTGTGTAATCAGATTGCAGAAATAGACCCGCCCTTGAGGAGTAACCCGCTCAACCCATTTGGACATGATCTTTAAAAGGTATACTTAATACGTGTATGCAGAGGGAACTTTATGCATGATGATTAATTGCTTACATATTCTGCATTATGTTCCTCGTTCTCATTGTCATTTTCAGCTTTTATGTGCAATTGTTGTTGTGAATTTTTCAATCGCGCATTGTCTTCTGAATCTGAACCGTCGATTGAACCGTTACGCAAAATGATGCCATCAGGTGGATCGGCAGTAGATTCATCACGTGGTCGATATTGTACGCTACCAGTAACAGGATCATACAGATAATCTCCAATGTCACTATCTGGCATCTCTTCAATGTTGGCTAGTTGGCTACTGGATTCGCTGAAATTCCTTGGTAGCGCGTCTGATACGCGTCGCTGTACATCGTTACTGTTGCTTCGACCACTGTATTTCCTCGCAGTGGGCAGTACTTGGTCGGCCACTTCAGGATTGATGTTGACCATTTCAACATAATTACTTGGAAACCAGCCACGTGAACCTTTGCACCTATGCATAGCATTATCAGTGACCCATATAAAATCGATTTGATACAAAACACGCCTTACCAACCGTCCCACCAACCCGACTCGAGTTGTGAAAGCACGTCAATGAAATCGCCTTTGTCAAAGCTTAGCGAGGATTGCTCTGGTGAATGGAATGAATGTAGTGCTCGAACTGTGCAGAGTATCTTTGGCATGGACATGCTTCTGGCTGTCGATGGAGTGAGCAGATGAAAAAGGAATGCGACAGTACAAGATACGTCGATTAGTTAATGGCGGAGATTGACCACAGCGTGTAACGTTTTCCTCGTGCCTGGTCAGAAGCTATTTGTTTGACACAGCATTACCGTGTCCCTTTGTGCTGTATCTGAACTTTAAAGATACTTCCCCCTTTGACTGTGATGCTTCCTCCTTGGTTCTTATCATGCGCTAAAGCGATTTCTCCCTTTTTCATCATATTCGGAACAATCACGGATGTTTTTTTAATGCCATATATGCCTTTATCCCCAACTTCAAGTAGTTTCTTATACCAACATCTTATAATATTAGAGTAATAACAGTAAGATCTGATTGGGGTTGATACGGATGAGAAATATTGGCTTTAAGGGTAGCACAATAATAGTTTAGAATTTGGATCACTGCTATTTGCACTATGTGCGTCACAATCGTAGAGAGCAAAACGAGAGGATAGCTGTTCCATATGAAATATTGCTCATAGAAACCTAGAAGTGAATTATAGACGATCTACTGTTGTGTATGTTTTTAGCTCCTGAAGTATCCCTATCCTTTGGGATCTGATTACTTGAAAGTTCTCATGAGCAGTTAGCAGCTCCTTTACGATATTCGTATGTGCCATCCTTTGTTGCTGCACTCGTAGATCCATAAGGTGAGGATATCTGCCAGTTTTTCGTGGTGTTATATTTATGAAAAAAAGACTTTGGCAACGATGGTATTATCACAAGATTAAGATACGAGGTCGATAGCCCGACCCTACCGTCAAGTAAGGTATAAGAAGCACTTTTATTATGAAATACTCAGACGAGGGGTTTTCTTTGGCTAAAGTTGTTCTTGTAATACATGAAAATATCAGATACTCGAATACTAAATGGTGTTTACTTGATATTATCTATTATACAACTACTGCTACTGTATGTGACATTACCTTGTCCAATAACCTTGGGGAGTTTTTGTTTAAAATAAACGCGCATGATGGCGTCGTTTTCGCAACATCGTCATCCGTATTTTTGGTCTTATCAGTATAGTGGTAATAACGACAACCTCAATAATTATTGTCAGCTCGTTTTTGCCGTCCAACATCAGATGGATTTTCGATTCTCTTCAACAGGTTGATCACTGTAGGCAATGGGAAACATCGATAAGAGTGACTTGAGTTTTGGAGTCAGCCAACAAATCAGGTGAGGTGCACAAACACCATGCGATATTCCTTCGTCCGCGTCGTGAAGTCTCGTCCACTATGGCATGTTTTACTGAGGCCCAGGTGCGAGAGCACAACAACAGCAGCTCGTGCTGGATCAGTTACAAGGGCAGAGTTTATGATATTACAGATTTTTTGCAAGATCACCCTGGAGGCCTCGACATTCTGCTAGGATTTGCAGGCACCGACGTTACCCATGTACTTGGAGATGAGAATCTGCACATTCATTCCGATGCAGCATACGAGTTACTCGACGAATATTACTACGTTGGTGACTTGGAAGCTTGCCCGACGCCTGAACTCCTCAGTGGTAGTGTGAGCTCATCACCTTCTGTCAATGGTCTTTCAGACCAAGATGACGACTTGACGCCTTTAAATACCACGAAAAAGGACACTGATCGAATACTATGCGACCATGTATCAAACGCGACTGATAACAACCATGAGAAATTTCTCGATCTACGCAAACCACTCTTTCCTCAGCTATGGAACGCGACTTGGTCCAAGGCGTTTTATCTCGAACAAGTCCATCGTCCTCGCTTTGTACCGTATTACGTTCCTTATTTTTCCAACTCCTGGATGGATGTTCTCTCTCGCACAACGTGGTACACTGTTCCTATGATCTGGATTCCCTTTGTATGCTATCAGCTTTGGAAGTCATTTCATACACAAGACAGTTCAATGGCTATGACTTTTAATACATTCTGCTCTGGTGTTCTTGCATGGACATTACTTGAATACGCTCTTCATCGTTTTCTTTTCCATCTTGACGATTGGCTACCAGATAGACCCTTGGCACTGTTATTCCATTTTACTTTACATGGCATCCACCATCATATGCCAATGGACAGGTATGATAAGAGTGAAAATTGGAACAACGGTATACTTACTTTGCTCGTTTTAGACTTCGACTGGTCATGCCTCCTGCACTTACAACTGTCATTGGATATCCCGTCATTATGTTAGCGCATTATTTACTTCAGAAGGCGGTTGCACACGCATTTATTGCTGGTGCATTTTTTGGATATGTGTGCTATGACATGACACATTATTATATTCATCATGCCCAAGTCATTCGGGTTCACTTTCACGAAATGAAACGATACCATTTGGCACACCACTACAAGAACTATCAGAGCGGATATGGCATCACATCAAAGCTCTGGGATTACGTATTTGACACCGTTCTCGTGATAACTAAATAGCCTACCTCCTCCTTTGTAAAAAAAGAATTCTCGCTGCATTTATTTCCCCCTCCTTATTGTAAAGTATCACTCCCCATCTCTTTTAACAAAGCAATTTCATTTATATGAGACTTTGAGATATACCACTTTGATAACTTAGATATAAAACGTAGATTATTATATTACATAGCGTGACGTGTGTAAAATGCTATTTCATTCTACATCCTGTTGATCCATTTTTTCAACCATCATCGCCACTATAGCGGCACCAACAATACGAGAAAACTTGACGATGCCCACCGAGAGTTTTGCTGACACGTGACTAGGAATGAGAGCCTTCAAGGTTTCGCACACACGGGGATGGAATGATGGATAATCCTTGTAGACATCTCCACTGATCGCTATTGCCCAAAAAAAAGGATTTAGTTGCTGTGATCATTGCTTTTCAACCGAAAAAGAAGATACCTATCGCAAAGCCATCGCCATTTGAATCCAGTCCAATTCCGCATTCAACCATGTACTTGACAACGCCTGCGATATTGGCACCAACAAGGGCAGCAGCACGATATCCAACAAACTGACAGATTTTCTTGACAATCTCTCGATCGGCTAGAGACGTTTCACCGACCTTGCACATTTCCTCCAGCACGACCCGCGTGTCCTCGAGATTATCCAAGTCATCATCCGCTTCACAAACGTACATATAACTAGTATCGAAATGATAAGGTGTACGTAGCAAACATTCATCATCGTCAATTGTAAAGGTCAATATGCGATGGTCGACCAAGTGCACCACTATTTGTCGTACAATTTCGCCGAGGTACATGCCAGTTGTCATTTTTTCAAATGCATGGATGCCAGGGTTGTTGCTTTCACGATCCACGATATGGTCAAATTGTGATACAGGTAGATGCCTTGAGCCAAAATTACACCATTCTGTGTTGATGATCATGTCGATGTTTCCTGGACTGACGCCATTGTGATGTTGTGCTAGAAACTTGCGCATGTTGCTCATTTTGTCGTAATAAGCACAATTGGTACCAATATTATGCACAATGCCAATCCGCGTGGCAGGATGCTGATAAGCATGGGCAAGGAGGGTGCATACCGCGTCTGTCCTCAGTCAGTATTATAAGCATGACTTAACACCTATCTCCATCTCATCCATAAGCTTTTTCTCACCGTTTGCAATAGCCACGATCCGAATATTTAATCCTTTAGCTTGGAAACGGGAATGGAATAGCTCCACAGCGTCGGCGCCTATTGCATTGGGGAATTCAAAGCCATGTTCCAAAGCAACAATGGTGCCTCTATCAAGGCCAGTTTGTCGAACAGCAAAGCCTAGACTGATGGCCATTGAATATGTTTCTTGTTGCTGTGATTGATGACCAGAAACACGTCGTTGGAAATCGGATACGCAATCTGCAACATAATCGATCAACACGTCGACACCAACACCTGTGGTTAGATCGTCGGGAATCTCGTATTGGTATTGGTTGATAGCTAATTTGCCACCCTCTCCTTTGAGCTTGACTTGACACACGTAAATATCCACTCCACTAATCTCCAGTGCAAGATATGTTCCTTTCTCATTTCCCGTTGGGTAACCTTAAAGAGTAAATCATATATTTAACAATCCATGATTATCCATTCAATAACTGTTACCCATACCTGTGACATAGGAAGGGATCATTTTTAGGTCGTTGTTACGAACGTGTCCACCTGTTGGTGAGTCTTCGGCAAGCCCTGCCTGCATTTCTTGTCCAAATTCTTGTGCACACGCCCTTAGTTGCTCCAAAGACACTTGTAACGATTTCTGAATTTCATAAACGGCTTTTTGTTGGTCTGGAGATCCATGCAAAAGAGGAGTTTCTACAGCAGTCGATCGTCGTCTACCGCGGTCGTCTGTGCTATCGTTTTGGTCGCGTATAGGAGAGTCACATTGAGAAGACGGCATGCTCGACATGATGGAGAGAGGGACAAGGTGTACAAGTTGTGTGAAAGCTGAGGAAGCAGCACTCTCAGGAAATTCACTTGAAATCCCGACAGCTGGGGAACACTCAAAGCGACATTATCAAAATTGAAGCGTGGGACGTAGTAGACAAAGGTTGACAACAAGCTATAACCCAAGCAAGAGCAACATAACAATTAATTGAATCCCATCATCTGGAGCTCGACGGATCCATAGTAAAGGTTCTTGCACAATACCCACGTTGATAGAATCAGTTCCCTTGAACGTTGTGATTATTAATGTCTCTCGCGAACCCATCCCCCACTCATTACAATTGTTATTATTGAGAAAAAGAAAATATAATATATTGTGATAAGTTTTCGAGGTAAATTTAGAACAAATCAGCAAATGGATCTTTACTTGCTGTTGATTGTTGCTGCTGTTGTTGTGGGGCTGAAGATACTGCAGGAGAAGATGACCCAAACAGATCATCTGTTAGCAATGTATTTGCCTGCTGTTGTTGTGGGAGAGGAGATTGTTGTTGCATTGGTGATGATGGGGCATTGAAAAGTTGAAGGATATCGTCGACGTTGTTCTTGGGAGTGGCAGGTGCTGGGCTACTATTGTCACCACCTCCATTAGCTCCTAAAGACAGCAGATCATCCATAGCCGTGGTAGAGTGTGAACTTTCTGCCGCAGTAGGTGAAGCAGCAGGTTCATCCCAATCAAGATCCAGCAGGTTGCCAATATCATTATTTTTGATTGCCGCTTGGATTTGTGGTGGAGGTGCAGAGACATCTTCTTCATCACCATGGCTATAAATCACACTTAGCAAAGCATTGCAGACTGTGTACATTTTCCATACCTTGGCATGCCCTTGGTAACGCTGTCTGCTCCATATTTTCTGCCAGCAATAAAAGTTTCAGGCGGTTTGTGGTATACAGATGCCAGTGTGCCAATCTGATAAAGCAAATCATCAAGCAAACCAGGAGAAAGCCCAGCATTCTCTCCTGCAATGGGTGGTTTCTCGGAAAGCACGACGGCCTGCAATCGTTCCAATCAGCTATATTTCTATTACATTCATTACAAAGATATACACGAACCTTTGCAGCCTGAGGATCGGTTGACAACAATCTCCAGTACACATACGCCCGATCGCGAATATCCGCATTATCACACTCGCTCGTCGCAGTTTGGAGTACTCGCTGCACAAGATCTTGATTCTCTGCAGGCTTCTTCAAAAACAACTTCACTGTAGCCGTCAGGAATTGCAATTGTACCTACACCGATATTGAGCTTATGAATGCATTTATCACATTAAGCATACCTGCGCATTTTCTTCCTTGAAGTTTTCAACGAACATGCTGATCATTTCATCTGCATTGTCAATGCGCTCGGCGTACTCGCCAATAATCCATGCCAGTGAAGCTTTGGCATCCGGCTCATCCAGTGCATCCAAATTTTCACATAGCGTTGATATGATTCCCTCGTATTTATGCGGATATTTGCGGAAAATGTCCTATTATAACCCAATAAACAAATCTTCCCAGTGTACAGTGTATAAAATCATACCTTGATAACAACAATGGCTTCTTGAACCACATAGCTCACACCAGTGTTGATCAAATCCAAAAGGACATTAATGCATCGCTCGGCTGCCTCTTCAATCTTGATGGCACAACGACCAATAGCATTGACTGACTTTCGTACAAAATCAACATCTACTTCATTGGCGTATCTTTACATACAATCAGCATGATGATTGGTTCCCCTCGTACATTTCCGATTCACTTACTCTTTCAATTCGCTCAACAACTGATCTACATTACGATCGTTGCAAAGCCTGATAAGAATTTCCAGCTTCTCAAGTTTGACATAAGGAGGATCATTGTAGCGACAGAAGAAGACGCGCATCTCGTTCGATAACACCTCTGGTCGCCGTTGTAGAATAAGACTAATATTTCGCAAAGCAATATACTGCACTTCAGGAGGGCTAGAGAGCAGAGTTACTAAATAGAGACATTAGCTTTCTATCAGTGCGTTATCCTATTTTTCCATTACATACCAAGAGGTGGGGCCATCTTGCGGCAAAAAGTCTTGATCAAGTTTTGGTCTTTGATAAACCGCATATTCAAAAGCAAAACCTACCATCCCATTCATTTTTAGCGACATATATCGCACAGTGTCCCTGTTCCAATGTACCTTAATAGCAGCCAATACAACGGCACCGTTTGCATGCTGAAGTCGTGGGAGTACACGGTCGCAAATTCCTTCAGCTTCCTTGCCACCGGACGGTTTGTAATCCGCAAGTGCAGTAAGGATAGCAATCTGACCCCATCTATGATAAAGTATGAGTGCATGTTCACGATCAATTTCTTCACAGTAGATATACTTACTCGGTGCATTCATTCAATGCATGAAGAAGCTTGTTAAGAATTGTACTATTGACAACAAACACATCCTTGTTGGAAGATCCTTCATTGATATCAGAGAGAGCAATCACAGCATTGGCCACGACCATGGGATTGATATCGGAAACCATCTCCTGCACAGCGCTGACAAAGTCTTGCTCCAAAGCGAGTTCAGGATTAAGCTCATAAAGCTTGGCAACACAGATAGCAGCAGTCTTGCGGACATAGGGATTCTCGTCCTACAATAATCGAGCATTGATAGAAATCAGATACAAATAGCCTTACGTCGCCATATAACACTAACCTTGAGACACTTTCGTAGCGGTTCCGTCAAATAATCAATAATCTTGTCTACACGCAAGCATCCCATTGTACGGATGGCCAACGCGCGGATGAGAGGGTTCGGATCATCAGAATCCTATTCGCGACCTGTTAGTTTGCGCAATTCATCAATCGTCTTGCCTTTTGACGCGTACCTTGACAAATGTATTGACAGCAAGGATGACAAGCTCTGGTTGAGTCTTTGCGTAATTCATTAGATACAAATACACGAGCTTCTTCAATTCGATATCCTCGGTCTGCATGTTCTTGAGTACGTCAGGGAAGAGCCCACTAACATCCTTGCCAACGGTCATATTGGCGATAACCTTCTTGACTGCATCTTTCCTGACATGCCGATATTCGCTGTTGAGCTCTGCCTTCAGTTCATAATTCTCTCCTGCAACAGGTCATAGATTGTCGGTCAATATCCCGAGATTGAACATACTGTATCCAATGCGTTGCATCAGCAACTATATTTCTCACCTCGCTTGTTTGTCGCAAAAAATCTTGGTCGACTCATTGTGAGCTCGGAATTGTATCGATAGAATGGGTGTAGTTTGGTGACGCGAAGGGATGAACCAAGTGCACAGATGAAACGATGCAATCGCGCCTTAAAGCTGAGGATATGTGTGAAGTCAACTTATATACATCACTTACAGACTCAGATGCTTAGTGGAATTTCCTCCCCGAATATTCAAGATCGGCCCTCGTTGCTATGGTATCTTAACTGAGGTGCGCCATACACAACCAGTGATCGATAAGCTACTTGGCAAAGATGAGTGGCCGTAAAACTTCACTATTGGTTGTTTCTATACACTTACACCATTCATAGGGTCGTTACCTTTTCTCACTACGATGATCCTTGTTATCTATTGTCGTATGCTGTCGCAGGATTTACATGTAGCAAACGATATGTAAGACAAATAAAGCATACTTGAAAATGTCAATGGCTAGGTGTAAAGTCATCTTTTGTTGGGAGTTGGCTGATGATCAAGCAGTGACCCGAGAAAAACGACATCAAGAACACTATGCGTATCTGCTACCGGCATCGTTAGGGCGGTGAAAGTTGAAGAGCACGAACCGCAGTGATTGGATCGTCGAACCATAACGCATGCGAAGGAAATCTTAGGAGGCGTTGGTGATACATCTTGCAAAGACATGTTTAGCTTATTCAAATTGATTTATTTTGTCGTTGATGCTTACACTCGAATGTTCAGCATGTTAATAGCGCGTTACCTATGCATATTCAATGATGCAGCACACGAACCAACCTAAGGCTTGTGTAACAAACGCGATCACCTGCCTTGATATTTTCTGCCACTGGACTCTACTCACCATACGTTATGGCATAAGCATGTACTTGCCACAGAAGGTTCATTATAAGGGATCTTATTTACAGTAATGAGCAATCCACAGAATGAATACGAAGATACCGAAAAGGAAATGATGGCCAAAGAAATCACAAAAGAAGAACCATAGTAAGAGGATTTTGTTAGTTTCAGCAACGACAAGATACGATTACTTGCCCATACATAAAGCACCCATCTACATAATGCCTTTTTTGCTACAAAATTGCTCGAACACACCACAAAAACACAGTTGAGCCGAAGAAAAAACGTACAAGACAATAATCGCATGGTGCTTGGTATCGACAATATTATATGGAACGTGTTCTGTAATTTTGACCGTCGAAACTAAAATGGTCAGCGCCGTTCGTTTATTGGTCACGTTCACTGCCAATCCGGACGTCTCACGCGAGATCAAGAAATTGCAACCCCATATTCCAGAGAGATCGATCGAGAGTCATTCAATAAGGAAATCATCGCTGCTCCCATCGCACCTCACAAAAAAACTTATGATCGTGGAAACAAGGTACAGGAGACGTGGCCTGTACAACTTAATGTGTTGGTCTGGGATTTCATTTATTACGGCGCTATCCGAGTATAATAGCTTGTCTTGGATCACAGAAATTCTCGACATTCTCACAATGTTTCCCAGGCACATGCACACGAAGAAGGTAAAAATACGGTTTATAGTAATTGTATGTTCTTCACCAGATAGTAAGAGCCAAAATCGATAAAGACATATATACACCACCACTGGTACAGTGAAGCCCTGTTGTTTCGCGATAGAACGCATTTAAGAGATTCATGATCATGTCTCTACGAAAAGTCCATGGGACCTCTTCTCTCACAACTGTCGGGTTTCTCTTTCTCTTCCAGTTTTGTCTTGTGCTTCATTGTGGAGATTCCTATGATTCTATCATGCACTGAACAGTCAAAATGTGCCATTTCTAGATCGGAAAACGTCTGAACCTGTGGGAAATCAGCATTTGGATTCAGGTTGAACAACGAGGGTCGAATCACATATAATCCACCCTGATCTGCAAGCATGCCTCGGAGCAGCTCCTTTAACTTCATGTCAGACATTGAATCATCGAAAAAGCAAGAACCTGTGGCAGTGAGCGAGGTTAAGGAAGTAAAAGATGCCGATTATGTTCAAGGCGAAGACGGGCAACTGTATCCAGTGCCTACCGACCAAGACTGGAAAGAATTACGCGAGGTTGCGGATGCCATCCCAAAATCAGGGTTTCTTGTTATTTTGATTGAATTTTGCGAGCGTTTTACATACTATGGCTTGAGTGGCCCTTTCCAAAACTACATCCAACATCCAAATCCTGAATCATGTGAGTGTGTTGTTTTGGGGATATCATGATGCATATTGCTATACTAAACACAAAAACTTAGTCCCTGCTGATATTCCGGGTGCATTGGGCAAAGGACAGCAAGTGGCTACTGCACTCACCACTTTTTTCCAGTGAGTTGGGATTGTGTGCTCACACATCTGTGGATGTAGTACTAACATAATACCACGTATGACTAGATTCTGGTGCTACATCACTCCTGTAAGAGTGCCAAGCTCTGTAATAGATCCATCCATTACATTTTATACTGACATATGCTCTTATCGATTGATAGGTAATTGGTGGTATCATTGCAGATCAGTATCTTGGCAAATACAACACCATTTTAGTGTTTGCTGGTATATACATGGTTGGTTTGGTTATCTTGACTGCTTCTTCGGTGCCTGCTGCAATTGAGAACGGTGCTGCTTTTCCTGCATTTGTTGTTGCTTTGATCATTGTCGGTCTCGGCACAGGTGGTATCAAAGCCAATGTGTCGCCTTTAGTGGCAGAGCAATATACCGTCCAAAAACCATTCGTACGAACGCAGAAAAAAACCAACTGGCTTGGTAGGAAGCAAGAAGAAACCGAAAGGGTTATTGTCACACCTCAAGCAACGTATCAGAAGCTGTTCAACGGTTTTTACTTTGGTAAGTGTGTGGATCCTTAGGCGGCGCTGGTGGCGCCGGGTGAGCTGATTTTGAGTTTTGCTTATGTGGTACAAAAGGTATCAACGTTGGTGGATTATCCGCTATTGCAACGACGTTCCTGGAAAAACAGCAAGGTTTCCTTTATGCGTATCTGCTTCCAACGTGCGTATTCATTCTTGGCATCATCGTCATTGTCTCCGGAAAGAAGTTCTACAAGCAGGCAAATCCACGTGGAAGCATCTTTGTTGAAGTAGGAAAAGTTGTCTCCATCGGTATTCGACATGGTCTCGAAAATGCCAAACCCTCCAATATGAAAAACATCAATCCTGAAATGGCAGCCAAGATTACATGGGACGATACCTTTGTCGATGAGTTACGACGCACCTTCAAGGTACGAAGCTACGAATCTCTTTTTTGTTGCCATATAGTGCTTGGCATCTGTATCCTAATGAGTGCTTTTTACAGGCATGTGTCGTTTTTTGCTGGTTCCCGATTTTCTGGTTATGCTATTCCCAAATGACCAATAACCTCGTTTCCATGACAGCGGTAAGCTATTTCATCTGTTCAAATATCTCTAGCACGTGATTGACTCTAATGTCGGGGTTCCTTTTACAGACAATGTTGACCGGCAATGTCCGTAAGTATTGCACGTTAATGACTATCGAAACATGAATATATGCTTACAATATGTTTGATGAATATATAGCAAATGACATTATGCAAAACATCAATCCTCTCACGCTGATCATTGTCATCCCAATCATGGATAGAGTTTTCTATCCCCTTATGCGAAGAATAGGCGTGCATATGAAGCCAATTAGACGCATCACTATTGGGTTCTTTTTCGCAGCACTGGCCATGGCTGTAAGTTTTGGTAATATAACACGCATATTCTTCAATACTTACCATGCAAATTTGTGCGTTGTAGTACTCGGCTATTGTACAAACTATAGTATATAACAGCCCACCTTATTACGAATACCCTTCAGAGAACGGCAAAAACTTTGTGTCGGCAGCCCTTGTCATTCCAGCCTACGTGCTTGTCGGTATCGGTGAAGTATTCGCATCCATCACAGGCCTTGAATATGCTTACAAAAAGGCACCCGAAATGATGAAGTCTCTCGTCATGTCCCTGTTCCTCCTAACAAATTGCTTCGGTGCTATTTTGGCCTTTGCCCTCGTTTCAGTCGCAGAGGACCCAAAGCTAAAATGGATGTATACCGGCATTGCTGCTGCCATGGGCGTATGTGCCATCCTATTCTATATTTGTCATCACAAAAACGACGACGTCGACTTTGAAGAAGACGCTATCGGTCGAAATGGCGCAGAATCTGATGCATATCATGAAAAGGCAAGAAATGAAAAGATACAAGAATATGAAATCGATGAAACAAAGTAATTTATGACGAAATATGTACATCCTCTTGAATAATAAATTTAACTACTACTTATGTGAAATATAAATGCGGTTGGGTGATTGGCAATGACGATTTGTTTTTATTGTAGTTAATGTTGACGCCGCCTTGATCCTTTGGATTTCCCTTTTGCTTTCTTGCCACGCGGTTTCGGGCTGGTCGAGTCGTCGATGGCTGTATTGCCATCCTTGCCAGTAGTCTCATTTTCATCCTCTAGCTTTGGTTGAGCTTCATCAAATTCTAGCTGTGGTTTGCTTGTATCTGATCCTGTTTGAGACATATGCCCTCCATCAGCTTGTACTTTTTGTGCTTCTGTAGCTGTTGTTTTCTCATCCTCCTGATTGCCTGATTGCTTGTCATTGTCATAGTCTTTGTCATCATTACTCGGTAGCACGTCGTTTGCCAGGCCCTTGTCATCGCTACCCGAATCAACTGATATTGGCGAATCGGCAGTCTCCTTTTCCTCTTCTTCCGTTTCATGAGCACTCGCGTTGGTAACAACATGTTCCTCTAGAGTATCGTTTCCTGCAGTTGATTCAATCTGCTCGTCGGATTTCAAGTCGAACAATGCCTCGAGATCTTTGTCGTTGATATCACTTTCATGCTGAATATCGACATAGATGCCGCTGAAAAGACAATCACGCAGAAATGGTACACAGCAACGCACATACGCCAATACAAACGAACGCACCGATGTCATCTCGTGTGGCATTGTAGATTCAGCATTGTCCACATATTGCTTCAACGCACTCCCGATTTCCAAAAAGCAAGCATCCAGGTGGCTAGAGACAGGCTGAAGAAGACTGATGGCTGGAAGGAGCCGTAATGAATTGAAGGCTGATAAGATGGCATTGGTAAAAACAGCTAAGGGTGGATAATCAACGAGAAGCATTGGTGGTTGATGTGGATGAGTATTGCCATGCTCTTTGTCTGCTATCTGTTGTTGCTGCTGGTATGTGGTATAGCGATTTGTCAGCATCCATGTGTTAGGAGGAGCTTTATTGGTGGTGATGATGGTGACAAGCTCCTCAGTTGCTTTGTCGACTGTTTTCAGAATAAGCGGGCGCACCGTGTCTTCAAAGACGTGTACATAAAGATGTCGAAAATCGATACCAACACGGCCGAGTGACATACCACAGTACTGTAACTGAGTGAGTAAAGATGCCAACGCAGAAGTATCCGTAATCTTTGGTAATTCGGTGGTGAGTAGGGTATGAATGGTGTTCAATAAGTGGATCATGTAGTCGGATAGGATTAGGATGCTTTGTTGCTCTTGTTGGGAAAAGATAGACATGTATTGTGTGGCGATCTCGAACATTTGCTCCCGCATCACATCGATGTACCGTTTGACATATTCGAATGCTTCTTCGTGTTCGTTGGGTGATTTGCCACGTTTAATGCGTTCCAAACGCTGAGTCAAATAATCGTGACGGCATCTCAAGAACACCATCCGTAGCTCGATCTCCGAATCAAATGCATCCATACGACGTAAATGGCCCATGACATTCATAGCTGCTGCCAACTTGATAGGTCTTTGTAGATGGGACACAAGTTGTAAGAGCATCAAATCCACAGATGCTTGTACTTGTCGTTGTATGCTTTGAACAATGGGTAGCGGATAGCGTACAAGCAGTAATCGAACATGGGAAGCAAGATCCATAGCTTCTGAGTAATATCCATTCCATACGCATGTCTCCATGAGTTGGGGTATCTCCAATAAATCCACAAGCACGCTTTGTTGTTCGATAACTCGTGTAATCTTGTTGCGTTCCTCGACAATCTCACCGGCAATATCGCTGAATGATTGACATGCTTCCTGCAATCCAGGCACGCTCGTAACAAATCCATCCAAATGACTCTGCAACTCGTCGAGTGTTGAAGAAACTTGATGTCGACACGTATTCGCATGAATGAACGCTGGATAATCATGGAAAGCGAGTTGTTGCGCGTCCTTTTGTAAGCTTTCTCGTTCGACTCGTAAATGAGAAGGCTCATGCAACAGCTCATCTAGCGACAAGGACGTCAACCGTGTAAGGTAATCTCGCGTCCATTTTGAGTTGTGTACAGTGATGCGCTGATTTTCTTCCCATGTTTCATCAAGTAGGTGTAGTAGTGCTTCATTCCCATCGAGATCTGTCATGGTCGTGTATGTGTGCGTGGTTGTCAAGGGCAACCCAGTCAAGTTAAAGAAAGCACATCAATGCTTCGGACCCTGGATATTGCTATAGCATTTCGGCCAATCCAATGCATACAGCTGAGCTTTAATGTGCGACCAACCAACCAACACGCGAACTTGCTCTTTTTTTTTCGCGACATGCTCAAACGACCCGTGCCCAGAAATCAGAACAACGGCAGATCAGCGAAGCGTACAAAGACACAGACATCACTATGGAAAGCAGCATTCGAACGCGGCAGAACATGCTTTTCTGGTGCACTTTATGAGGACGCCATTGCTGAATTTTCGTCTGCGATCGAGTATAACCAGAATATTACACTGTATGATTGTCGTGCAGCAGCCTATGAGAAAGCTGGCCAGTATGCCAAAGCATTGGAGGACGCTATGACCATGATAAAAACGGCACCTGACCAATCGAAAGGATATCTTCGTGCAGGCAAAGTTCTTGTGATTCAGGGACGTTTTTCCAAAGCGATCGCAGTCTACAACCGTGCTCTAAAATATGTCAACAAATCCGATTCTCGATATGCAATGCTGGAGACAATGCGGGAACGTGCAGAGACATCAATGAAGCAGCATAGCAAGGAGAATGATTTCACAAAGATACTCCCATATGACATTCTTCACACCATCTTTGCTCAAGTATCGTTTGATCGACGTATCCAATGCATGGCAGTTTCTCAATCCTGGCGTAATTTCCTCAAATCTTGGTCTGGCATGTGGTGCCATCTCCATTTCACATCAGCCATGTCAGTCTACGCGATCAAACAATATATGAGTTACACAACCGGCAGATATGTACGACAATTATGCATTACAGGCCAAAAGAAATCAAGAATGAACACCATATTGCAATTGAGCATTGATCGTGATTGCCATTATATTCAAAACCTTGGTAAGTCATCAACTTGCTTCTTATTCACAAAGCTAACTAGATATCTTTTTAGAAATCGTGGACTGCGAGATTCCCGTAACCCTGTTTTTGCGATTTTTACGATTGATGGGCAAAGAATTACGGTCCCTAAAGCTGGTTGATACGGGCTTATCTCTCAACGTTATCATCGAACATGTATTCCCACTGTGTCCTGGAATTACACAGCTCATTTACCACGACGCACATCCATCAGAAGGAATACAGCTCGAGAAACAGCTTGCTCTCACGCATCTAAGCCTTTCAGGTCCTTCCAGTGATATACAGAAACACATGATACGCCATTGTCCGCAATTGATTTGCTTATCGCTCTATGCATCGAAATATGACGACATTTTAACGCTGGCGTTGAAGGATTGTCCAAATCTCACCGAATTCAGTATTGCAAAGCGGATGGAGTATTGGGAGACTCGTGATGAGAACAAGCCATCAAAAGGATTGCAACAACTTGCATTTCCAAGTCATAGCGAGGTTTCGGAGAGATCATTGATTGCTGCCATCGAGATGCATCATGACACTTTGGAGGTGATCGATATTCGTGGGTGTTACAGCTGGTCGACTAGTGCAACAAATCGACTGATATCACGTCCAATGAAGCGATTACGAGAATTTTATATTCAATCCACAGCGGCATTTTCGGATACCCAGTTATGTGAATTGATAAGAAACACAACAACTCTTGAAACGGTGCACATGCAATCCATGCTATCGGTGACTAATGCGGTGTTAGAAGCGCTGGCTGAACAACCATTCCTGCGCAGGATCGATATATCCAACTGTCCCAATGTTACTGGGTTGGGTATCCGCCAACTATTGCATGACAGGCATATGATACAACGACTTGTGATCAATAACTGCAGCAATATTCGATCCGATGCCGTGTCTTTGGCTCGTGAAAAGCTCGGACGTAACGCAGTGGAATTCAAATTCGAATAGCCTTTGTGACTTGTATCCATGATTCAACCTTACACAAATCTGAGATCCTCCGGTGCTCCCTTTTTTCCCTCCTTCCCCCCATTGTAACCTTGATAATATAAACAATGGTGGGATCATCCACTTCGCATAGTGAATCCACACCTCTCTTGAACGATAATGCTTCAGCACATAAACACACATACAATGCTGATGATTCCGACCATATCAGTGTCACCTCTTCCTCTGCGTCCTCAACTGAAGCGGGCAGTCAAAACAAGGGAGAAGCTATTGTTGCTCGTCGACTCAAAGGTGCCCACTTGTTTGTGATATTAACCGGGTAATATAAACAACAAATATAAGCAATGCATCATGTCTAACTTTGCAATATCTTTATAGCCTATGGACGGGTGTTTTCTTATCGTCATTGGATGCAAGCATTGTGGCTACTATTTACCCACAGATCGGTACGGAGTTCAAGAGGTATTTGATGCTTGTGTTGAAATTCTGTGCCTGATATTCATTATCTGACCCAACGCTCTTCTTTATTCAGATCAAACGAAATTATATGGGTGGCTACATCATACATGTTAAGTTATACTGCGTTGCAGCCTTTATGTAAGTGTCCTTTTCTGGATCAAATGATGAGGTGGTACAAAGCTTTAATTCTCTCACATCAGATGGCCGAATCTCGGACGCTTTTGGTCGCAAGTCTGCGTTGTTATTCGCCGCCGTCATATTCTTTATCGGTTCATTTTTATGTGGTGCTGCAAATAGTTTGTGGTCGTTGGTAATCGCTCGTGGTATTGCAGGCATTGGAGGAGGCGGATTGAATACCGTAAGTTATTATGAGCCAAAAATGAAGAAATTCACTGACTGACAAAGAAAAATTCAGATGAGCTCGGTGATTACGAGTGACATGGTCCCGCTCCGAGAACGCGGGAAATATCAAGGTTATGCAAACATTGCGTATGGTGTAAGTGTACAAGATCGCCTTCTGTTGTCATTAGTGTTAACACATCATAATAGCTTGGATCAATTACTGGTGCACCATTGGGAGGATTTATTACTGACACAGTGGGATGGCGGTATTGCTTTTACATCAACTTGCCTCTACTACTGATCTCTTTGTATGTTGCGACATGTCTGCTGACAAATTACAATCTTGAGGAGCAAGATGATGATCTTTCAACGTGGGAACGCTGCAAAAATATTGATTACCTCGGTGCATGTACTATTGTCACTGCTGTAGTATGCTTCATGGTTGCCACCTCACTTGGAGGCAACTCCCTCCCATGGTCGGATCCAATTGTTGTGGGATGCTTGGTTGCTTTTCTGGTGATGACTGTTGTATTTTGCGTGGTAGAGGCCAAAGTTGCATCCAATCCTCTGATGCCCTGGCACATCATCTCAAGTCGCACACCATTTTCATGCTCGTTGGTCAACTTTTTCGGCGTCATGGGCAGCTTTGGCATGACTTATACCACACCTTTGTTCTTCCAGGTAACGAGCCTTATAGCTGGATGAAGAGTGACACGAATGTGGCAGGGCTAATATCAATTAACTTAAAGGGTCTCTTGGGCTACTCCCCTTCAGAAGCTGGCTTATTCTTTTTGCCAAAAGTAGCTGCTATGTCTGCCGGATCATTAGCAGCAGGTTTCTACATGTCCCACACTGGTGAATATAGACGATTTATAATCACAGCGTCTTCTCTTGCCTGTGTTTCCATGGTATGCTATTCCTTGTGGCAACCTGGCAGTTCGTTCTTCTTCATTATTCCCACGTTGCTCCTTGACGGATTCTCTTCAGGCTGTATCATAACAGCTGCTTTGGTGGCAATGCTTTCATGCGTCCCTCAGCATGGTAAGAGCCAGTATCAGGCATGTTTGGAAGGGTGCATTTGTGATTGACCAAACATATATTGTAGAAATGGCTACTATTACATCTATGTCATATCTCTTCCGTTCTACAGGTGGTGTTATTGGTATCTCTGGAACATCCGCTATATTCCAAGGAGTGGTAAAGGATATTCTCGTTGAAAAGATCAAAGGGCCCAATGCAGAAAAGGTATTATTATTGTTCATGTGAACCGCTGACTGCCTATGATCGAGATTTTAATCGAAGTACGGCTAGATTATTGATATTGCTCGCAAATCCATGACCGAGATTCGTGATTTGTTACCCAATGATGCTTTGGATACTGTGCTCGATGCATATCAGACTGCCATCAAGGATGCCTTTTTATTCTGCGTTGGTGTTTCGATTCTGGGGTTGTTGTCGAGTATCTTTATTAGACAATACCAGTTGGACAACAAAGTTAGAAAATAGAATGATACCTCTTTTTATGCAATAACAATGCGATTTATCGGTTCATGAAAGGATTTGGGAAAGTTTTGGGAATGGTGAACGTCTGTATGCTATGGAATGTACGTGATGTGTTTTAAGTTTCGCTCCATAGTCCAGTTGTTGGCTTGCCTACATAATATGGTATGTATTGTATGAACACGACCATAACAACTCTTGATAACATATTACTTCCTATCTAAAAGAAAGATGTGTGAGCCACCAACATCAAGTTCCAACTCGCTACCGCAATATTCAATAGTATCAGACATGGATATACGCATTAAACGTGGAAATAGTCTTAAATGACGTGACATCACACAATGTCGCTTATTCTATCAAATTGAAGGGAATTACAGTGTACATAAAACACAGTCTAAGATTGGGGTTGTGGACTACTAGTTAAATACATGGTGGTGGTAGGTGAAGATGTTCTGAGAAGCAGCTACCATGTCTATTTTGTAAGGGTCCATTGGAGAAGCTTGGGGTGTGGGTGGATTGTATTCCCCTGACGAGGTGGAGGAGCAAGCCGAGCTGGAAGAAGGCGGTGGGGATTGTAATAAACTTGCTTCCGTCAAAGGACGTGGATGACCATCGTTATATGCTTTTGTAGCAAGGTCATAATCATCGTGATCACTCCATCCGTCGACGTAATCACACAAGCTATGAACCAACGATCGGCTGAGCGGAAGGCTCTTGAAACCAGATGGTATTGATGGCGCTGATTTCTTGTGCCGTGACTTGCTATTTGCATAGACAGCAAAGGACAGAGATTGCGATTGTGATACTTGGTTGGTCTTTCCACCAAAAGGAAAGGTAGCACGACTATCTTTAAAGAATAGCAAATTCTTTATGCGAATACGTAACTCAGGAAGCGAGATACGTCTGGATGGATCAAGGCAAAAGATGCGTGATAAAAGCACTGCAAAGTCTTCAGATATACGAGGTAGAGTTGTCATGAAGAACGACGGTTTGGGCCTTTTCATATATCGTTGGAAAGTAGGATCTATAAAGGACGCCTGGCGCCAAGGGTTACGACCGGTTGCCATATTAACCAAGATGACACCCAAGCTCCAAACATCGTTCTGCCTCGTGCTATATCCCTTGTTGATGGTATGACCTTGGCACTCGGGTGAAAAATAAAAGGTTGATCCGCAACCAAATCCAGCCGATACAAGTTGGGTTGTAGCCAGGCCAAAATCAGCAAGTTTGACGCGCCATTGTGGAAACACAAGAATATTTTCAGGCTTGAGATCACGATGAGCAACGCCTTGTTCATGACAATATTGTACAGCATCGACAAGTTGAAGAAATATGTATCGTATGGCTTCCTCATTGCCCATAATGCCTTGTTGTCGGGTGATGGCAGTGAAAAGATCCCCTCCAGGAGCATACTCAAGTACGAGATAAATGCGGTTATCTCTTTCTTCATGGACCACCTTTTCCAGTTTCAGAATGCCCGAGTGCCCAGACACACGACAATGTAACTGGATTTCGTTATCATTCGAAGTGTGCCGTGTGATTAGTTTTATCGCATATCGTCGGCTGCTGGGAACATGCACTCCAAGATACACAACACCGTACGCACCGATGCCGAGAACAGACACCAGTTGAATAGATTTTTTATCTATGAAAGTGTTCACTAGATTGTATGGATCGAGTGGATGGGTCATGATGCTTAGAGAAAATACGCAACCAACGGTTTGATCTTTAGCTCTTTATAAATCGTGTCTCGTTGCTTAGCATTACAAACTTATCGCTGGAAACAAGAGCGCGTGGACTCCCTTTGGACTCCTGGAATATCCTTGATGGTGAACCTCCCTGGTAAACAACGTGTCCCTTATTGTTCCGATCCAGTGAGTAAATTTTTCTCGAGCCAAGTCGATTGTTAATAGCGTGAACGTATCGTGCATGCATAGGCACGGAACAACCAATGACCTATGCATTGCTTATAAGCAACTATCATACAGAATTATGTAATAGAGAGCTACTCAAAATTGCTTGGATTTACCACGCAATATTGGTTTTTGCCCTCTCCCTTTTTGCATGTTCCTTGGTTCTCCTCAATACGTGGCACCAAAGACCTACACGCACAAACCCATTTGAGTGCTGTATTTCCTTTCTATTCCATGGTGCATCTCCTAATCAGGAACGTTCTTCAACTTATCATGCGCATAGGTAACGTCACAAGAGACAAAGTGCTTCGTGAGTGATATATAACTATTGCTACAGCTCTTTATTCAGCATTTATGAGCTTGTTTAAAGAGTTACAAACATCATACTTCGACAATTGAATCTAAAGATATGCATCAAGAGATAAAGTGGCAAGAGCATGTAGCTATGACCACGTTTTGTTTGTGGTGGAAGGGGCATCAACATAGCTCCATGGAGTAAGCTGGTGGAAATAGACAACGCAACGTGCTTCTACAACGTGAATGGATGTTCCTTATCCAGGTAAGGGGGTATCCTTGCATCGTGTCGCAGCAAGCTTAGCATGCAGGGTATCTGTCATTTTATCGATGGTATTCCTGGAGGGTATTAGACTATGCGATAACCACCCCTTGCTTGTCGCATTCCCTTTAATAATATTACTCTGCACATGTTTGCTGTTGTGGTGTTACGATCCATGGAATAGATACAAGCTCAGATCTCGTTTACAAAACAGAACATTGTTTACACAAACATAATATATTTACAAAAGTTCTACCAGTATTGTTGCTTTTCTTGACCATTCATGGCAGTGTTGTTTGATGTTTGTTGCTGTTGCAAATAGATATTCCATTCCTCCAAATCAAATGAAGTCGGAATACCCCAAAAAGCAGTACCAAGGGGATCATATGCACCTGGCTGTTGCTGATCTTGTTGTTGCTGTAGTGGTGGTTGTTGCGCAGACAAAGGTATTGTTTGTAATTGTTGTGGTTCAGTTGTTTGGGGGTTAAAGCTACGAGGAGGCGATTCAACGGGACGTGGGGGTGATTGTCCATCAAGAGCAGAATAATAGTTGCTATATTTCTCATCCATGCCTTCGTGTATGTGTTGTTCAGATTCCATGATGGGAGAATTAGGCACTGCAATAGAGGCGGGCGCCACTTGTAACTTTGACTCGGAAGCTTTCCTGCTATAGCTGTCATCAATGCCACTGAGGTTGATTTCACGGAGACCAGCAAGTTCGCCAAGGATATTGCAATGTCGAGCTGATGTAATCCACGTTTTTTCCATCTCATCCATAGCTCTCATCAACTTGTTGATACTAATTTTGGCCTCAAATGCAAACATGCTGTCCGTGGATTGTGCATTGTAAATAAAGATAACGCCAGCCGTGAACATGAAATAGAGCGTATAATTGTTGACACTTGTGAGACGTCCTTCAGCAAGCAATGATTCTGCAATATCGAGGATCTTGTTGGCAGCAAATGTACAAATCGATGCAGAGGGATAAACAGATGGTGCAATGTTTTGTGTTGAACCTGGAATGAATGGTCGATGCAATAATATCAGTGTTGTATAAAAGAGCATGTGCAGCTGACAAGTCTCCAACGCCGGCGCTGGTGCAGTTTCTGCTAATCGAGTATTGGGAGGACGATAGCGTAGTGAAGGTGGTAATTTGGCCATCCACTGATTGAGTGCTCGATCCAATGTTGAAATAACGCTATCTGGAGTAGCCATCACTGAGAGTTGTTTTCTTCCTTTGACCATGTACAAATCACGCAATATATCTCCCAAAATCTCGCAAAGTCGAATCAATTGAGTAAAGTTCTCCATAATGCGTGGTGTTCGACCGACATCATCTTCGTCATTCTCAGTGGGATAAGGTGTATCATAATCACGCTCATCGATCATTGGTGAACGGCCATGCATTGCACATGTAAGTCTATCAATGACAAAGCTATTCGAGGATGATGTCAATAATGGATTTTACATGTTGAGTCATTCCAAACTTGCCAGCAAAAGAATGTTCGTTTACGTTCTTGTTTCTCCTCTTCAGATAAATTCCATGTGTCACAATTCCTGTGCAATCCCAGATTTTGTGCCATGCGGAATGCCTAATTGGATCTCAGTAAGCTTATATGCAAAACACCCATTTCAAACACTTACCATGCCACTATAAATCCATCCTCGGGTAGGTCTCAATGCACCATTTTGATGGCTGCTCATCAGTAACAGGGATTGCACCGTGGATATGCGAAAGTTATTGAATTCAAGGTCAAGAAGTAGCCGGGCACGCTCGAAAAAGACTTCGCCTGCTGTATCGGGTTGATCAGGATCTGTACGCACACGAGAGTCGGATGATACACGTGATGCAACTGCATATATTGCATTTAACAGCAAAGGTGATGGTGGATTGCTCTTGTCGTTGAGCGAGCGCATGAACTTTTTCTTGTGTAGCAGCGGTATGAGAGGATAGAAATACTTGAAATACAAATCAAGCAGATGATTGGAGAGATCTTCAGGGGGCATCTCAAAAGGATCCACTCTAATTCCACCAGCAGCTGCTTCTTGTCCACCAGAGCTAAATTGAAAAGAGCCATTGTGGAAGTTCTTGCTGCCTTGAAGCATATAAAATCCCGATGATCTGCCATAGTATCGTAACTGACCGCTTTCATCAATGGATACGTTGCACATGTTGTCGTTGACTGAATCCACTGTCGCCATCTTGCCAGGATCATTGTGATGTCGGTGCATCTCCTCCACGTTGCGCATATCAGCCGGCTCCTCAAAACCAGCAATCATTGCCCGTTGCATAGGTCGAGGTCGTACAAGTTCTCCATATGCCGTTTCTAAGGGCGCATTCAATTCGTTCATAACAGCTTGGAATCTTGGATCGCCCTCTTGCACTATACTGCCTAATAGTGCTTCCAATCGATGTAATCGTCCTTCAATAGCTTCAATATATCCTTTGGGAGGACCACGCTATAATAGTTCTTTAGTAACCTCTCCCAATAGCTATATATAGTTCCCATTACCTTTCGAGTAGACTCCTTGTACGTGCATTGAATCTGCAAAGCGACACAATTGCCACACAGAGGTAACGCCCCGTCACATTTCACTTTTTTCCGTCTGCATTGTTCACTAGAGCACGATCAGAAACTGTGCATATTACGTTAAGACGGTCTATAACTCACCATGCTTTGCTGACACGTTGTCGTTTGGAACCAGAAGGATCGTCAGGCATGGGGGTCGTGGTTTATGGGAAAGAGCGTAAAGAAAGAGTTGCGGACTAACTTACATCCTGGAACTGGAGTCAGCTGCACCTCCAAAAATCCAAGGCTCATTTTTATTGGTGGAAATAACCCCCTCAAGGCCGTCTCACGGTTTCGAATGCTGAAACTTTCATAGATCCACGCTAGACGATATTATTAATTTAACTTGGCTGATAAAAAGGGTACACTTGTATGGAAAAGTGATGGACGAGTTCAAAGTAAGTCTACCAATCCGCAAGCCAGATCTACTAGCTAATGTTGCTATTATGAGGCATGTCATACAGCAGGTAATCTCTCTTTATTCATGGGATAGCTTCTCTATGAAATGAATGAAAGAAATGATGGGTCGATTACGTATCTATGTTTTATATGATCATATCAATGTCTGGTTGGAATGAATTATGTATGATAGGATTATGTGGGTTTCCTTAGTGAGCACCCAATATTTTGCAGACGGGAGTACAAAAGTAAAACGAGTGCCAGAGTTAATGCAAGGTTGCACTGGACAAAGGAGATCTGTTAGCACACCAAATAAAGGCACGTGACTTTTGGGTGATGATCAAAATTGTGCCTCAGTTTCTTTCGCTTCAAACTTATCCCACTGCCAGTGTCAAAACGCTTCTACCACCATGAGTACGTGTCCATGCCCAACTCTACTTTAGACGATAAAGCAAGTCTCATCAACACCGAGTTGCAACCGAGATATCCTTGTCGTCAACATAAACTGCCACTGCTATTGAGACTTACCATCGTTCCATGCTACTAGATCAATCGGAAAGCGTAACTCTTAAGCTCAGTGATTTGACAAGACCCAACGGTACGATACGCTGGTTATATATATTCATGGTGAACTTGGGCTTATAAGACTCCATAGATAACCCCCAGTGGCCTGGCAATCCAAGTATGGTCTTGATTTTGATGTCTATCTTGCTTCTTCCACTAAAATTGCTATAGCCCCTACCGTTCGTTTGGCCGACCTTACATCAGGTAACATCGAACACTTTACACACACGCAAAGGTTTTTGTGATTAATATGATCTTTTACGCTATAGAAAATGGGCGTGGATTGTTGGACAGCAGCTTTCCTGTCAATGTCGTAGTGGGAGGTGTGCCTCAGAGATCATCGCCACTGGATTCGGTGAAATCATTTGAAGAACTTGGCCTGTAAGCATTCTGAATATATAGGGTTGATGATGGATGATTAACGGTCTATTGTTTAAATAGTAAGAACGAACTCCTCCAAGGTCTTTATGGTATGGGCTTTTCCAAACCTTCAAAGATTCAAGAAACTGCTCTTCCCTTACTTTTACAAGAGCCGTAAGTGGATCATATATAGTCACACGTCCTCAACTAAAATGTCTACTTTAGCCCAAAAAACATGATTGGTCAATCTCAGAGTGGAACAGGTACAGCAAGTTAAGAGGAAGGGGATGTAGCTGGATATGGATCTAATCAAGTAAACTAGGCAAAACGGCTGCTTTCTCTTTAAACATTCTCAACCGCATTGATCCCCATATATCCAAACCACAAGTAGGATTGATGATATATGATCGATAGCAAAAGATGATTTCACTCACACCCTACTACACATCCTAGGCTATCATCCTGTCGCCATCACGTGAACTCGCGAATCAGACCGTGAATGTCATTCAGGAAATGGGGAAATATACCAACATCACAACTTGTCTTGTTGTCAAGGGTGGCAGCCACAGGGGAAGAACCATCAATGAGCACGTGATTGTCGGGACACCAGGATCAGTGATGGATTCGATTCGCAGACGGCAATTAACTACCAATGGCATCAAGGTCTTTGTGCTCGATGAAGCAGACAACATGCTGGATCAGGATGGATTAGGGGACCAAAGTATTCGAATCAAAGGGTAACTTGATGCGACACATACTATGGAATAAGGTCATTAAAATTGTCGCTTTTTTTTTTGTTCTAGAATGCTTGACAGTCAACCACAAATTGTTTTATTCTCTGCTACATTTCCTGATAACGTCCGTCGCTTTGCACCGCGTTTCGCTCCTGATGCCTATGAGATTTCTCTTCGCAGGGAGGAATTGAGCGTCGACTCCATCAAGCAATTTTACATGGATTGCCGGGATGAAGAGCACAAATATGAGGTGCTTTGTAACTTATATGATCTCTTGACCGTGAGCCAAAGCATTATCTTTTGTCGAGTAAGTGTTTTACATGTCACCCAAACAACAATAACTGATTTCCACCTTCAATAAGCGTCGTGAGAGTGCGGATGAGATTGCGAGAAGAATGTCGGAACAAGGACATGCTGTACTTTCTTTACATGGTATGATGTCTCCTGAGGAGCGTGATCAGGTGATGGATCATTTTCGACGTGGTGAATCCAAGGTGCTTATTACGACCAATGTGGTGTCCCGTGGTATTGATATTATGCAAGTCAGCCTTGTCGTCAATTATGATATGCCGTTGGATGTCAACCACAACCCCGATCCCGAAACATATTTGCATCGTGTGGGAAGAACAGGTCGTTTTGGTCGTACAGGTGTCAGCATCAACTTTGTCCATGATCGTACGAGTTGGCAACACATGCGGGCGATCGAGGAACATTTTAAGAAGCAAATCACCATGGTGCCAACGGATGATTGGGAGGAGGTGGAGAAAATATTAAAACCAGTGTTGTAATCTAGTGTCACCCTATCCTTTCCATCAAAACAAAAAGTTCATTGTATACATAGCATTGCACAAATTTATAAATCAGTAAGCAGCAATTTCAAGTGTCAATCCAAGCGGGAAATTTTATTGGCCAATGTTGATACTGCGGTGAGAGGAGCGTCCTCATTCATTCTCTTCTTTCAACTTTCCCTCTTACTGCACTCAACGATCATGGCACGCAAACGAGATTTAGAGGCAACAACGACTGATCATACAGATACCACACTCAACGAAGCGAATCCCAACAAAAAACGCAAACACAACCATGTCGATTCAACTGCGGTGAAGACTAAAAAGAAGCACAAGAAGCATAAAGAGCACAAACACAAGAAGGATAAAGAACACAAGAAGGAGCACAAGAAGGAGCACAAGAAAGAACACAAAAAGAAGAACAAGAAGGAAAAGAAGGAAAAGAAGAAAAAGAGCAAATCGACCGAGAAAGATGATACCCACAGCAAAGCAGAGTCGTCAACGGCAACCCAATCATCATCATCATCATCATCAAAAAAGGGTGGTCCCAAGACCAAGCTTTTCCACAATCGTCTTCGGTATGCGTTGACTCGTGATTATGTGGATGACAAAGTGGATAAAACAGCACTATACAAAACGAGAATCATCGCCGATATTCCCAACGTTCACCATGACTTTTTCATGTCAGACTCGGATTCTGACTCTGACGATGATATCGACTTGACCTTTGGCGTTGAACCAGCATTGGAATGGCATAAGCGTTACTTTGGCGTAACGGAGCTCAAGGAGAAACGACTTGAATGGACGACAGTGGAGAATGGCACCTGGAATGTGCAGGAACGAATTCGACTAGAAAAACGGGTGAAGAGAGTCTCAAGGGTAAATGACAATGGTATAGATAGCAACAACATTATATCGATTAATATGGATCTTTAGAACATGGGTATGGACCTGCAAGCCTTTCGAGAGCAAGTGCTTTTTGAGCGACCTAGCGAGCATCTAAAGATGTGGTGGGAGATAGGTAACTATATGCAGTATAACTTGGGATGCGAAAACTAAAAAGTAACGTCATTATAAACCACAGCAAAGCCGTTTCCTAAACGAGATTTGAATGCAATTGTGGAGAAAGTACGCACAGCGTATGCTGCCAACAAATATTCTGGAAGATGGACCAAAAAGGAAGATGAAAAATTAAGGGAGTACGTGTTAAGTGAGACAAGGGTTACAAAAGGCTTATGCTAACATAAATCAGGTTGATGAGGAACGGAGAACGTTATTCAAGCATGGTGCCCCATTTTCCCAATCGTGATCGAAACGCTATCCAATTCAGGTGCTATATATTGGAGACCCAAGATCAAGCAGCTGGTAAGTATGAACAATATTTTATTTCAGCATCAGTGAATTAATATTTCTACGTCTATGCAGCAAATATCGTAAAAAGGGGCAGATGGTCGGATGAAGAAGTAAAGCAGCTATATAATGCTGTGAAGAAATATGAACGGGAGCACGCTAAGCGTATCGATTGGAGGGTTATAGCGGCAGAACTCGGTGGAAAGCGATCAGTATCTCAATTGCGTCACAAATGGTAAGTCGTCTTTAATCCCCGCTTATTGTAGCTGATCTTCTCATTTGATTGCATTAGGAATATGTCGTGTACAATGCTGGAGAAATCTCAGGGAAACGTATCGTCTGAGCCGTTGACTATAAAAGATAAACTGGATCTCTTTGAAAGGTATGTGCCTATATTTAGGGATGTGCCAGGGTAGTATTCTCAACTATGATCCTATGACAGAATGCAAGCCAAGGGCTGGAAGAAAGAGGAGGATATCAAATTCAGTGAGCTTGCGACAGCGAAGATGTAAGTTTACATATATCATTCTATAATCTTGTCATCTTATACAGGACTTTTTGGGGGGCGTGGGGCTTTAGGTCGAATATGCAAGCAAGAACTATTTATCTGGAAAACCGGATGTCGATTGCAGGGTTTCAAAAGCTCCCTTATCCAGGTATCTATAGCACCATCGCTGAATAAACCATTTGATATGCTAACATCGCAAATCACAGAAATCATTTCGAAGCTAGTTGAAACGAGGCGAATCATGGTTGAAAGCATGGAAGAATAGTCATTACAAGAAGCCAGGTTATTGACAACAAAATACTCTTTCGGAATCCCACTATCATTAGCTTATGAGGAAATATTTCCCTTGATATGATCACCTTTTATAACCAAAATATGTACCTTGTCTTGCACTTTCGTTTAAAACATCGGTGTTTGAAGCTTCCTATCTTTGCAGTAATAGCAATTACCACGTTTTTGATGATTGCAATGGAGCCAAACTTTCATCAGAGGATACCAGAGCCTTTATTGTCTCTGCTGATGGCATGAATAATGGTATTGTTTTTGGGATACCGGGAACGTAACTATGGGGACCTGAGGATTGTAATTACAAAAGGCAGAGTAGTGCCAGCTGAGCAACACAATGCGCAAGTATTCATTGGCCCCAACACTAAATTTGGATGTTAGGCTCCCCCTTATTTCTTTTTCTTTATAACATGTCCTCCTCCAACTCATCTACCAACAATGACAATATACCAAAAATGACACTTCGTGATCCGTCAAGTAAGCAAGAAGAAAGCAATGTGTTTATGACAGCATCCCAATTTCCTTTCTAGATCAGACGTTAGCTGTTCCCGAGTTTCCTGCACGAAACGGTCCACAACGACTTGTAGCAGCTGCAACGAAACAACCACGAGGAAGGCAAAAAGTGATATTGGAACCCGGCCACTCACCGCTCGATTGGGCTCGTCTGAAAAGTTCTGGCAAGGATCTTAGGGTATGATTATTATTTATCATTTTTTATATGAGATAAAGCATGTTACTCATTTGACATGTTCGCAGGGTGTAACGCAGCTTGGACGATACACATTAGAAGATATCAAGCAACACAGGACTGAAGATGATGCATGGACTGCAATCCAGGGCAAGGTGTATAACATTACTCCTTACCTTAAATTCCATCCAGGTGGTGTTAAGGATCTCATGCGTATTGCTGGTCGTGATGGCACAAAACTCTTCAGTAAGTAAATGATCTTCCTCGATATTAATCTGTACTAACGCCATCTCGTAGTGCTTACACACGCTTGGGTCAATGCCGAGTTCATGTTGGATGCATGTCTTGTAGGATTCTTGGTCCCAGGTCGTTAAAAAAGAATACCATATTATCTTGTAGTATCTATATTTCCCCCACCCCCATAGAATAAACGAATTGATGTACTACTTCTAAGAGATGCTCATGGGATAATTATATTGTCGGGAGGAGGGGATATGCATAAATGGGTGGATGCGTGAATTGCGACTGGCTATCTTTTCCTTCTCATTTTCACCATGAGTCTTATGCATACTTTCTGTAACGAGGTTCTTCGAGCACACAACAACCAAGACTCAGAATATATCCAACGTTTATTCGATCTGCAACAAGATGACCCTGATCACGTTCAATTGCGAAACACGCTCTCACAAGTACGTGGATCCCCCAGCAGTATAATGCGATCAACCTCGTTCACCTACTCAACCCCATCAACATGAATAGATCCCTGGCTCGGATTGGGAACGAATAGTCAACCAATGCCTCAAAGATACGAGTAATGCCCTTGTGAATGCAGTTGTCTGCTATTTCAAGGCGGTTACGGCAGTCAACATGCCCGTTTCGCAACTTTATGATACCGTTGAAGCGTTTTACAGGTGTGCACACACGTCTATTTCGCATATAGAGCACCAACTAATATACAAAAATAGTGCACTGGTGCCAGTATTCAGTTCATCTGAAGGTGTCTATCTCATGGATTATATCAAATCTTTCTCCTCCCAGCTAGTGGCATTGGCTTTTCTTGTGAGTTGTTGTCATGGCAACAAGTGTGTTTAACGTGACTGACATGGTCTCCCATTCAAAGGTTGATAAGGAGCAAAGATTACGGGGAAAATCAAGAAAATCAAATGGGGCTGCAAGACTTTTATCCAAGGTGTTTAATATCATGCTTGCGGATAGGTAGTATATTCGGTAGATGGTGGCTGGATCGAGTGAAGATGGAAAACTCATGTCATTTTTTGGTCCTAGGGCGCCATTCGCAGAATCAAAGCGACAAGGCATCATTCATATTACCAATCTTGCGTTCAAGATCTATACGAAGGTTAGTAACGATCATTTTGATCTAATGGACTCTAACATAATCAATGGATAGCTTGACAATGTCCGATTGTGCCAAACCTTCATATCCAACTTGAGAACGGGCGGTGTGCACGTTACAGATTACTCGATGGCAGAGCAAGTGACATATCGGTATTATATGGGACGCTTTCAATTTTACCAGAATAACTTGAAAAAGGTGGGGGATCTATCCGAATATAAAAGTTCTATGCGCTTACTGGCTATTTTAGGCAGACGAACACTTTACTTTTGCATTTCGACATTGTCCCAGCAAAATGTGGCATAACAAAAGGTAAGGGGTTAAAGGAATATAATGCAAAAGAGATCTATGGCTCATCAACCTACCTTAGACTGATATTGGAATTCCTTATACCGACACGAATGATCTTGGGCCGGATGCCGTCTGACGAGCTGCTACATGAATATCAACTTGCCGATCCATACATGGGTTTAAAATACGCACTTATCAAAGGCGATGTCTACAGCTACATGGGAATCCTGGATCAAAATGTTGAGTACTTTACGCGGACCTTTTCGTATCTTGTACTACGAGGACGTGGTCTGGTACTTGTTTGGAGGAGTCTCTTGCGACGAGCGTAAGTATACATGGAAGAGAGCCGTACATATCATGCGCCTAACGAAACGTTGTAATCAAGGTTCATCCTCACACGTTCATCACCGGACGATCTCAAAATGTCGTACAAGACATGCTATGATGCATTAAGGATGTCAAGCAGAGATGCAAATATTGATCTATACGATGTCGAGTGCATGTTGGTCTCATTGATTAGTCAGGTAATTCTACTTGATACTTTGAGTACAAGGATGAATTAACATTGATCTTTCTTTCAACTAGGGGTATATTCGAGGATATCTGCACCATCAGCAGCAGCGTTTAATATGCAGCAAGGCCAATCCCTTCCCCATGATATCCCAAGTACGCTTATACAAGGAACATTACAATGATGATCTCATGCAACACCATCTTCAAACGGAGCAACCTGGAGTACCCAAAGAAATTCTCGATATTATTGAAGAGGACAGCGGTTACAATGACGAACAAGAGGAAGAATACGGCATTGAACAAATGGATGACAGCATGATGTATTAAGCCAATCGATGGATTCGTATGCAAACGTTGTATATTATACCCTGTATCAACACCAAATGCTATTGCTTACATGGTCGAACAATGCCGGCGATAAAGTAGAAACCCCCTTTGCATCGTATGTTTTTTCTCAACTATCACCCTACCTTGTATTGTTTATCACGTTAGAGGAGACTATATGTAGAATAGCTTATAGCCCTGATATTTGAATATAAACAGCTTTCTTTTGATCTCATAGCCTTTCATCCAACCCATCCAAGCGCAGCTATATAGTACACTGACCCAAGCTATGTTTATGCATACTATCCCCGCAAATGAATTTGGAACGTCATTCACATCACGATGGTCCATTGCTTTTAAATCATGTTGTTGAAAATTCTTGTATTGAGTAGGATGGAAATAGAGAGAGAGATGGAGCATAATAAACTCAGTTTTTGCTTTGATCGAGATATTGTTGTGCAACTGTCAAAGATGAATAGCATTGTAAGTGGCAAGCAATGCTGGTATCCCCTAATCCATTTACCATTATAATATGATCCAGCCATGCTTGTTGCAGGCTGAGGTGCCGATTGTTGTTGAGTGCCCTGGGGTTGTTGTGTTTGTTGCTGCATAAACAATTGTTGTTGTTGATCCGATTGTGTGCCTTGTTCTTCATCTTTTTCTTTTCCGGAAGAGGACGCTCGCTCAAGCTTGGTAGTCTAAATAGAAATATACTTGGTTCAATACACTCATGTTACTCTAATCGTTTTCCATCCATATTGTACCTCTCGATATTTCTGAAGATAGATCTTGAGTGTCTCAGCATAGTTTTCGAATCCTAACGATTGCATAGCCCAAAGGATATCTTCACCATTGATAGTTTTTCTCTTTTCTTGTAAGCAACGATCGCTTGCTGTGAACGAGGGAAAAGATTAGGTTAAAGATTGATGATGAATCGAAATAAAGGCAGTATCGTTGACATAAGATCAAAAGGATATTCGCTAGTGATGAAGGAAATAAACTCGGAGACGCACTCTTGAACGCATTCTTTGGCTTCCTTTGCAATTTTGGCGTTCTCAGGCAGAGATTTCTTCATAATGCGCGCGACACTATAAAAAGGTGGATGTTATGGATACGGTCTGGCAATGCCAAAGAGTGAAGTTGCTTACTTTGCAATTGGCAAGTAGCGATCTTGCTCTTTGAGATCAAGTTCACCTTCGTCGCCTGACTGATTTGCTGAATTTGACATGATTCACTGTAGGAAGAAGACCGGTTGTCTTGCTTTCGCGTTCTAGTGCAACGCTTTATTGTCGGTTTCGGAAATTGTATCTGCGCACACCCAGATTTCATTGTGACATTGCATCCATGGCAACACTGCAGAGTAGGCAACCACACTACTTTAGTCCTCCATCTTTTTTTTAGTACATTAAATCTATCTCTAAATACAATGGTCTTGGTATTTGTATAGTATGGACTCCTCCCTCCCTTTAATTCCCATTTGGAGATGACACCATAAAGAACCGGATTGTTTGTTGGTGAAATAGCAACAATGGGTGATGAGTCATTGTTGTAGTAGCATGCTCTATCACACGCACCCACATCATACGTACCTGAAGCAAAGGACTTGTCGTCGTCAATGCATCATCCAGTACACACACACGCGATCATTGGCCAATACCCGACAAACGACCGACATGTAATCTGTGGAAGAAAAACAAACCCCGTTGTGGTGGTCCTTGAAGGTCACTTCCTTTCAACACGATAATGGCATTCCGTTTCGCATCAATTGCACGCCGCTCTTTTACTCGCAACTACTCTTCAGCAACTACTAAACAGGCTGGAAAAGCTTTTCCTGAAGAAAGTATGTATTGTCGTTAACGACTCCATTGTACGCATTCTCGCCCTGACACATACTCCTGTTATCAGACTTTGATAGCAAAATCTGGCGCAATACTGCTCTTGCTGTCATTGCAGGTGTTGCTTGGTATCGGATTGATCAACATATCACTGAACTTGGAGAGGTAACTTGCAATGAATGACCAAGTCAAACCAAACATTGACATGGTGTCCTTTATTAGGAGAAGCATCCTTTCACAAAATGGATTGAGTATCACATGAGCACAAGTGCTGAGAAGGATCAGCAAACTACTGAAGCATTGGAGCAGGCATCTCGACTAGCCGAATACAAGTAAGTATTGTCTCATATATTATATATTCGTGCACTCATGTTGGTGGTTCTACATAGGCTTATCTCTCAAGATGCTCAACGTGCTCCTATTTACCGGATGCGATATCCAGAGTGAGTCTCTATTTTATGTCTTGCATACCAGAGAAAATGTGTCTAATCCGATCCCATTGTGTAAGGTCTTTCGAACGTGCAAGCCCTCGCGGATTGATCACTGGACAACAGGCGGATCTCTCAAATATCACCGTTCGCAGAGATTAAGCTAGTTTAGATAGGTTGATCTCTATGGATACTAATACACATATAATCCATGTTGTCAACGTTGTTTTTTTTCTCTACGTGATTAAAGGGCAATTGATGATTGTTGCCAAACCCAAAGACATTTGCTTTTTTTTTGACTGCATTTGATAATTGCCTTTCTCGGCTAAAGATAAAGTTGTCATCAAGAATCTCTCGGCAGTAGTAGTCAACTTTTGCTTTATTATCTTTTACTTATGGTGCGTTGGACTATCACTGGTCTACAGCAAGGTGTTGTCCATGCCATTCAAGGCATTAAGCTGGTTGCTAGGAATCCCAACATTCGTCGCCACAAGTTCTTGAGGATCATTCTATACCTGTCACTCATCTCCTTTGTTCTTCTCATCGTCTCACGAGTGGTGATCACCCTTCCGATCTATTTACTACAACTGGTCTTAAGTATTGTGCGTTCCAACGACTCCCTTGCGACTGAAAAGTTCCTAGGCCAGGTTGAAAGCAAGCTGCAAGATGTCATTACTGCACTTCCGTTCCTGGCACTCTTATTCATGCGTTACGCTTATCCAAAACCACTCGACGAATTATTCATGGAATCCTTGCGATACATCGACTCACTTCATCCCGACCGTCCACCTTATGCATCAGCACTCGCTAAGCGTAAATACCGAGAGGAATACTGGGCCAACATGAAGGGATACTTTAAGCGCATGGGCAAGAATGTGAAACTCGGGCTTGCAATTTATTTGTTGTCATTACTACCAATTGTGGGCCCGTATGTTTTTCCTGCTGCAGGTGAGTCAACGTTATAATAGCTGCGAACATATATACATATGTATGCTGATTCCATCCTTCATTCAGGTGCGTACACGACTTTTCGATCACTGGGTCAGACACAGGGAGCTGTTGTTGGTGTCTGCTTTTTGTTTATGCCACGCTGGGCGACTATATCACTGATCCGAGCTTTGATTGGTATGCGAGCATTAATGCGTGAGCTCTTGGAGCCGTACTTTGTCCGAATGTCTATGAGCCACAAGGAAAAGCGCCGATGGTTCAGTGGAAGAAAAGATGTCCTATTCGGATTTTCTGCTATTGCTTACATTCTAACTCGTATCCCTATCTTTGGTTTGGTGGGCTTTGGCATCGCTCAGGCGGCTTCCGCTTACATGTTAACCATTGTCACCGAGCCTCCCACACCTCCTAATGAACCGTCAAGCCCTCAAGCAATCACCAAAACTCCAGTGAACATCACCCCTGGCCAATCACATAATGATTCTTTGAAATCTCGATCACGTAGCTCTTTGTCACAATAAAGTTGATAGACTTGTATTTCCTGTAAACTATGTCTTCATAATAACGGCGTAACATGGACGCTCACCGACGTGGCTGTTGATCGTTTTCCCTTATTGCGTTCTCTTCAAACAGTAGACCTCTTGCTTCTTTGTTTCGGCATTAATACAGATGTGCGTGTGCAAATAGAAATTGCCTAAAACCATTCTTTAACTAAATCCAATCAAGGTTTTATTTCTGATAACAATGCAGATAATATGGATAAAGCATTTTCAGGTGTAATGGAGGAGAGTTGATGGTTTATATGGTTACTCTTGGAACTATCCATGACCTTCCAGTTGGGAGATGCTTGTTGTTTAAGCCAGTTAAAGTCATCCACATTATCAAAGTAATTCGTTGTCTAATATTCAACGAGAGATTTAGATACGTGATTCGCAAGGTGTATGTATATTTTATTTACCTCAACAGATATGGCGGGATATTCGGTGACGCGTATATTGGAAGAATCCTCGATGATAGGCCGGCTGCTTACATTGTATATAACATCGACACCTTGGGCATTGTGCATACGAAACTGCATATGATTTCAAGTGAATACATGAACAAAGCACATAGGTGGGATAAAAACTTACCTGGTGACATCCTACTGCGATTATAGACAATGATATCCCGTAAATCAACACAGAGCCCTGGACCATTCCACATACAATGAGACACTCCTTTAGATCTTCGACGTGCAACGATGATATATTGAGGTTATCCACCAGCACGACGCATCTCCTCAATTTAGATAATAGAACATTGACTGCTGTAGTTGTTGGATTTTCCACTTGAATCACTGTATCGACCTTGTCTTTGAAGGAAAGTACGTTGTCCTTTCGAGCAGAGGGTGCATTGGTATCAAGAATAGTGGTTGTTGGTTTGTTGTTGTGCTGAACACCAGGATTGTTGGATGCCTCTTTCTTTGTTTTGCGCGATTTGAATGAGAACTTTGCTTTAGGTGTCAGGTTGGCTTTTGCAGACTCGAGACTTGCACTTAGAACTTTGAGTTGCTGCTTGAATTCAAGGAAGATCAATAGGTGGGCTCTGCATAAAATTGGATATCCAAACGAACCTCCATATACTGGCGCTCATCGTAAGACGGGACGAAATCAAGGGCTTGTGTAAGCGTCTTTTCTAACTGGTTGATCTGCTTCAAGATGCTATCGAAACATCCGGGAAGGTCGTTCTTTGGTTTGGCTCCTAGTTGCTGGATCTGATCCTCAATGGCTACAACTGCGTATCAATGCCTATTCAACTTGTTGATCCTCATCTCCCTTCCTTTCTTTACATTGCCGCTCAGCCTTGAAATCCTGCCAAAAGTTATTGGAAGCTTCGGTTGCTGTTTGGCTCATGCTGTTACAAACAAGAGTTGCAACCGCCCATCGCGTCAAGGACCGCCAGTATTAAGGAAATAGCTAGTGTCACGTGACATAGACAACCCTACTGGTTGCTATGACACCTTGCTGCCACGCGACCGACCATGTTAGGAACATCGCATGACAATCTTTAATGTAGCACCCTAATCACACCAACCACACATCTTTAGAACCATGCTACTCCTTCCAAATGCCTCCTTCAATATTGTTTGACCATAAAATAGAATTTTATAAGAGAAAAGTAATTATAGCTGATGATAAACCGGAATCAATCTCGTGGCATCGATTCTTGTATTCTGTACTGAGAGAGAGAGAAAGCAGGGACATCAGCACTGGACTCATAAATCCGACGCAACGATATGTATTCATGTATCTTACCAAGTAGCGAATGAACAAAGGCAAATCGTGCTCCCGTTAGGAAATGTTTTCTTCTATTTACGTGTAAGCAACTTTCAAGCTATCATGTGTTGTTTTGCTTACCATTCATTGCATACAGCAAAGTCCTTTTCATTATCACCACAGCACATCTTGTATTTATTCTTTTTGTCTTTATCGAGATCACATTTGCCATATTGGATTATGAACGTTCCACCGACGCCATTTTCACCGTTACAGCATTCGAGAGAATCCTTTTCTCGTCCAGGACATTGGCACTGCAGGGCTGACACCATGGAAAGAGCACCGAAAACTAACATGGTAGTAAGGTGAATCCTGAGCATCATGATGATAAGCACACTTGAAAGAGAGAAAAGGATAGCAAAGAAGCAATACGGCACAGGAGATTTCGGCAAGGCACCTTTATAAACTCGACCCAGGTTACTCCTACTTATGTCAGTAATAAGGAGTCATCGATCATATCGTATCTGCCTACTACCTGTAACATTTAAACGTCAAGCATGTGTCCTAGAGAAGCGCACAAAGTAGTATCCTTCATATGCAAACCCCTAAAGATCAAACCGTGCGGTTAGCAGTAACAAATAGGGAGCAAGTAGACTTGAATCTTTATACGCTCCTGTTTCTTTGTTGTAACTACTCCGTCATCCCTTAATCCACAACAGCTCCTTTGCTGGAGAGGAGAAACTAATAATGGAGTCATATATTCTTATTCCAACAAAAGTGTGGCACAATGGCATGATAAATAAATGGTTTTTATATGTGTCATGTAGATGTGGTAGTAGTAATAATGTGTTTAGATGAGTAATGAATATTCTCGCTCCACCTGGCGTACGAATTCATGCATAAATTGTGTACGTTGCTCAGCCATTTTTTGCGCCATTGGGGTACGCATCATCTCAGATAGATGAAATAGTTTCTCTATTGAAAGTTGAAGAGGAAAAAGCATTGGTTTCATTGCTCCCATCATCATCATCATCCCTGTTAGCATATAGTGTGGTATCTGCTTACCGTGGAAATGATCGATGGCACTTGATGTGTCTTGCTGGTTGTTGTTATCTTTGGGTTGATGTAACACAATTCCTTTTGCTCCACTGAATGCTGCGCATCTCAAGATGCCTATGCAATTGCTGATGAATTAAAGGAGGGACATTCCATTAATGATACAAGACCACTTACCAAATGCTCCGATTGCATCTAATTTGTCGGCGTCCATCACGCTGTTATAGAGTAGGTGAGCTGCAAGTTCGGTATGCATGTGTGTGATGCTTACGCATGAAGCTCCAGGCATGTGTCACGCCATGCAGCAAGTGTATCCTCCTTCTTCCATTTCAGTTCTTTACGATATCCAACGTGGTCCACTATCTGCGCCACCAATCCTGCCTTGTCATAGCCATGACGCGTGAGGAACACGAGTACACCTTCATGGTCATCGACTTTATACTTGGCATCCCCAATATCGTGGCAAAGAGCTGCAAGTTCAATCACTGTCAAGTCCACCTTGTTCCTCAAGGATTCCTGCTTCCCAAGCTGCAGAGCTAAGATATGAAGGACAATAACCACCTGTGAATATCAAGTCTTTCCTTTACATATGTCGAGTTTGCTTAATCTACCCATGCGCACCACGCGGTCAACATGCTCCATGTCATGAGAAGGATCAAGACGTGCCATGTATTCACGCACCATATTCCTTGTACTGTCGATTATGCTTGATTCCATTGAGTGGACTGTCTGTAAAAGGCTCCAAGGTTGGCACATTCTGACTTTTGAGATACGCAGCATTTGGTGAAACTGAATTTCTGGACACGTGACACCCCCGATCATGATCCCACAATTGAGAAAAATAGTTGCTATAGATTGTAATTCATTTTAAGTTGTATTGATTACAAAAAGTCTAAACCTAAGCCAAATTGGAGACCACGCTTTACAAAATCGTTCCTGCTTGCAGTCAAAGGAATGCAGTAATTAAGCTCCAAACGAGCAATACTATGACGATAAATGAAACCCAAGCCTACAGCAGTACTAGGTGCCTTAATCAACGATCGAGCATTATCCTGGACATTTGTACCTAAAGTCAATTTTTTGTTAATATCTTTCTCTCATATAAGCCTCCTTTCTTATTACCCATATTCCATGGCACAAGTGTACCAGCATTAATGAATGCATGTAGTCGTAAAGGCTTGCTCTCCCATCGTGGTACTGGTGCAATGGCACTAAGACCAACCGCCCAAAAAGCATCACCACCCAAGGCATCACCTATTTTTGTTTCATTCGTGTTATTTCATGACACAGAATCCTTCTTTTCCCAATCCCGTAAAACTTACGATAATCTCGAGGTCCAATACCAGATGTCTTGAAACCACGAACGGATGACGGACCACCAAGCATAAACTTGTCTGACACTGTCACAGCATTTTCTCCATAGGTAGCCATCCATCCAGCACGCAATCCTAAGCTGAATACCAATCCAGGATGCCAACCTAGCAGCTCGCCTGTTTCCTTATCCTTGAGAATTTGGCCGCCACCAACCTGATGGCAGTATTGTGCTTGAAGATCGGTCTTGAAAAACTTTGCGTTGCCAATGCCGAGTACTCCTGCTAGTTCTTGCGAACACCTTACATAGTAACCATTGGAGGGCAATAAAAAGTCATCACGACGATCCTGGATAAACACGTGATTCAGTGATGATTTGAGAGAGTGTCCAGCTTGGTTACGGATGCTGAGAGACGCTGTATCTGCGATACGATCTATGGACCTCCAGGTAGTATCATAACTCAATTCATGGTATCCGAAACGTGTGGCAAGCTGTAAAAGGAGAGGTTGTCAGCATAAGATTCCAAAGTTTATAAAAGCAATCAATGGTTTCCACATACCTTATATCGTAAGCCGACACCTCGTGCTAGTTCCTCGTAAGAACTAGTAAGCTGATTGTTTTGGAGAACACTGTGCGCATTGATATCCACTTGTGCGTCAGGTGAACCGTTCACAGGTTTTGAAAGAACAAACTAAATCATAATATCAAATGAGCCTTCAATGTACACGTATCAAGTTTATCAATGTCACCATACTTGGAACGCCGAGCTATTGCGAGTACCAAATGATGCGGAGGATTCAAGCATTTCTGCACCACCGAAGATGTTGCGCAATGTTAAAGAGCCACTCTAAGAATCGAGTCTTAGCGATGATGATGCCAGCGGTGGATATTTGATGTTGAGATAATTTTACCATGCTGCCTTCATTGTTTCCAATTTCTGTGCCTGTTTTGATGAATAACCGGCTTCGTTCTTTGAGTCGATATATCACGTTGATGGATCCTGGTGCTGCTAATGGATCAGTGTCCGATGCTCTATCCAGCAGTAGTTGTACATCGTCAAAGATTTGGAAGCGTTGTAGTTGGTGTGCTGTTTCTTGTGATCGATTGATGACATCTGCCACTGTTTTTCCTTCTAGAACAGGCTCAACGATCTTCTCCAAAAAGCTGCGACGAGTCGTCTTGGCACCAAGAAATGTCACCGCATTGATATGGACACCGGAAGCAGCAGTTGCTTGCAACTAGAGCCGAAACAAGGCAACTAAGTTAACTGACCACACACATACACACACACACACACACACAAGCTCAACGCGTTGTAGTAAGTACCAGATCAAACAATGCGCGTGCTGCTGCTGATTCTTGTCTTGTTGGTTCCGAATTCTAGGAGAGATTAGGTTATAATCGAGGAGAGCCACACTCCTATGAAGCACACGTACATTGGGTTCCATTGTCAAGACGCTTGTTGTGCACTTTAGTCCCAGAAAGAAATGGATTTGGACTTACACTTCAACCCAAGAAAATGACTGAACCCCGACGGGATACGATTTATCCAGTATTCAAAGCAAGGGATAATCAACATGCTCTCTTTAATTCACTGCATCCAAGAACCTTTTTGATAGCACTCGTAGATGACAATCCACTTGTTTTATTATATCATTCTACATGTTGCTGGCAATATGACATCTTTTTCATTATTGGACATTGATATAAACGAAAATGATAACATGTGCTATGTGGCAAAAGTTGTCTGGTGGCTCTCATCTTGCATTAATTATCATGTTGTCATGGACTACATGTTCTTCAATTACCAACAAAAGACCTTCCTTGGAGTATTACATGAATGCTGTGGACACCAACCATGACCGCACGGCGTTTAAAGCAGTCAATCAACCGGGTGTTGTCTTGGTAGCTCTCCTTCTTGCGCAACTGCCATGTGTCAGCATGAATCACAACAATGATCTTTTACGTTCACGTTACCTCGGTTTCTGGCTAACAGTCTCCCAGCATAAACCACAAGCCAATATCACTTTCCCACATTCGACCGAATCTCTGAAAGGTCAACTGATCGCGATCGACAGCCAAAGCAACCGAATTAGAGTAGACAATCTGAACACACCCACTGGCAATCTTCCCCACACTGCCTTAAGGATTACTGACATTGACACTATTGACTTCCCTATATTGTCTTAAACTACTTGAATACATGTTTTATTGATTATCTTGGATACGCGGTTGCTATATGCAAAGATGAACCAGATTGATGGCTTGAAAGTGATAAGCACATTCTCCAAAGTCAATGGGTGATAAAGAGTGATTCTACGAGCAGAGAAATAGTAGCAAGATTCAAAGCTACGTTGAATAGGGATATATTGGTGGTCGTATCTATATCTGATGCTGAGTAGTTTACACGGGATAAAAAGGTCGCAGGAGATTACAGTAATACCTTAGGCTTTTGACCTATGACTATGATTCAGTTATGGCATGGCAAAGTATTCGGTTGCATAGCCGTAGCACATAATCAATGAGTTGCACAAAGAATGATGCGAAGATAGCTGTGTAAAGCTTCAGGATCACATAGTCAATTGTAATGGAATATATCGACAAAAGATACATGTTATTTGGACAAGTGTAATATTCAGGTCCTTACAAAGGTATAAGCTATAATACAGCACTATTGTTGAACACAAAGGTCACTAAGAATACTAATAATATAATAAAAGGAGAGACGGTGGCTAATGAACGTGGGCATAATAGTTTATGTATATCCCTAGTTGGCATGCTCAATGTGAGTCTTCTCATGCTTCATTTCATCAGAGAATGAGTTGCCTTCAGTCGAACCAGTCGACTCGTGATTTTCAACGTCGCCACCGGAAACCTTCTTTTCATCAAGATCTCTACCGGTTGTTTCGGGCATAAAGATCAAGAAGAAGACGAAGAGGATAAAGTTGACAATAGCAAATACGATGAAGCTGTAGTTGCCGAGATTTGCTTGTTGTTGTGGCCAAAGAGTGTTGATGAGGAAGTTGAAGAACCAGTTGGAAGCACCACCCAATGCGGAACCAGGAGGAAGCGCCTTGAGGGGCATGAGTTCTGGAGCAATGATCCATGGGATAGTACCACAGCCCATAGCGTACACAAAGGTATATGCAACAGCACCAGTGATGACAAGAGGTCCAAGATCGTCTCGAGTCTCGCCGAGGACAGCACCAATGACGATGAACATACAGAAAATAGACATGCCCAAAGAAGAAATCAACATGTAGCCTTTACGGCCGACCTTGTTCAGAGTAAAGATGGTAATAAACGTAGCGACAATCTTGCCGGTGGCATTAACGAGTGAAATATCTTGAGCGAGCTGGTTGTCACCATCGAGCACAGTGGTAAGGAAACTGGCAGCATAGACTAGTAGAAATCAGCATGATTAGCTTACACAGCATATATAAACCCATGATGATAATGGCACGTACCTGACAAGGGTCCAATACCACCGACTTGGTTGGAGGCTTGAATCATGATAACAAGGAAAGCATTCCAGCTGACTTGCTTATCCTTACACATAATGACTTCAAGCATGGTCATCTTTCGGACACCGGATTCAATTTCACGTTGGCGTGCGTCGACTAAATCTTGGAACTCTTCATTAATATCAGCACCCTTGCGGAATCGTTGCAAGGCTTCTTTGGCTTCGTCGTACTTTCCATCAGCGCACAAGCGTCGAGGAGACTCAGCACAAAGGAAGATCAAGGCCACCATCTGAACAGCAGCAATGACAGTGGGAATAGCCCATCCAAGACGCCATACAGGAGCAAATTGCATGTATCGACCAGCGACAAAAGATAAAAGAATACCCATATTGAGCAGGAATTCAAACACACTACCAAGTGCACCACGGCATCGCTTGGTCGAGATTTCGGATATGTAAATGGCAACAGAAGAGCCAGCTCCACCAGAAGCAAGACCAACAAAAGCACGTCCAACTGCGTACTAGATCGAACCATGAAGATGTGAGTAAAACAAGCGAAGCAACATTCACGTTGAAAAGCATTAGCAGTACCATGACAACATGTGCTGATGCAGCGGAGAGGACGCCACCAACGATATACAAGCCGCAAGAAATGATGATATTTTGGCGACGGGTGAACCATACGTTAAGGTAAGTAGTTGCTAAAGCACCTGCGAGACCACCAAGGGCAAAAGCACCAACCGTGTAGCCCTACATTTTGCTGTTAGTTGTTGCTGCGCACCATAGAATCATGTATGCTAGTATAATGATTTACCCTGCAAAATATAAAGTTTGGTTAGCCTCTTCCTGTCAATCCAGCATCGAAGACAAAGTCAAAGCTTACCAAGTAAAGCTACTCATAGGCAAACACGAAGGAAGACCAGCGATAGTATATTCTCCCTCGGGACATTCGGTAATGACTTTGGAAGGCATGTTGGGAACACCTATAGGTCATCATAATAGTGGTAAGGATCATTGATCAGGAACGATGATTGAATTGAGGATTGCATCAATGCTGCTGCTGAAACGTACCAATATGCCATCCGACATTGAAACCCGAAATGGCTGCTATGAAAGCACAAAAGCATACATAGAGTGGAAAACCGAGATCCGCAGATTTTGTCGCCATTGGTATACAAGTAAGGTGTTGAATATAGTTGTTGTGAGGCGAACAATGAATCCGAGTATCCAGGTTGAAAAAAACTCTTTTCTTTTATACACTTTAAAACCTTCGTACACCGCGCCTTGCATCACTGCACTCCGATTTCTAGTGTGACATGTGATCCATTGCTTCACCAAGTGTAGCTTTGCTACAAGAATTATTGGAACATATCTTGATATATTACAATCACCTATTTGAAGCCCATGAACTCCGAAATTTTTCCACATTATCGTGGATTTCTAGCGTCAGCGCCGAATAAAAGTCAGTTATCAGTGCTATCAGCATGCTATTGAGCCATGATTCGTAGATGATATTCATTTGTTTCATTGGTGTCAAAGAGAATTGCTGGTTGAATGTCGTGTGAAATATACCAATATCTTTCAAGATAAGTGTTGTGTCACGCCAATCCACTAGATATGATGTATGTGTCACGCCAATCCAGATATATTGCGGGGTGGGAAAGGTTTGATGATACAACTACAGATAATAGATAAGGAAGGCTGCCGACAATAACACAATAGCAAGCTCAAGGGGATGGCCAATAGCATGCAAAGAGCCAGCATCACGGACACCCCGTGAGAAAGCTGCCCCGCATGTATGCAATGTAAGTCAAGAACGATGGTTACTAAACACAAGCCTTAGGTGTCATTGGCTGGAAGGGGGTTTCTTGACGTTCGACTTGTCTACGTTGATCACACACGCGTATAGTGCAGTATATCGAGATGACGGGAAATATAATCTACTGAATGCGGAAATGGTGACTGGATAACTAGCATTGCAAGAATGCACCGGACCTGGCCTTTCAACATATCCCACCCCAACCTTCCAAATATGCGTGTTACAGCGCATTTGAATTGTTGAGCTATCTGAAAAAGACATCCTTCTTTACGCAGATAACGATTATACTCCTACACTTTTACGCGAAATGCATCCCGATGAAGATATTTCGTTATCCATGAATACCACCATCCATAAGCCGTTGCCATGCTGCTCTGCTAACGCTGGAATATCACCTTCTTCTATCGTTCTTGTTACCGCTCTCATCACCATTACCACCACAGCTGATAATAATAATAGATGCTCTGCTCTTCTTAATGATTTTTGCTCCGAAAGAAGCTCTCTGTATCTTCCATTATTCGACAGCGTAACATCTTTGACATGCACCTCTCGCACGCAGTGTCAACGGTTTTCGATATTCACTAATATAGTAGTATATTTATGCTACTGTCACCCGTATTTGGTAGGCTTGTAACAATAACCCACATGTGGCTGACAAAGATGTATGTGTGGGGTACCCATACATCATGTTTGGTGTTTCTTAAGTTTCTTTTTTACGTTTTCACTTCCTTCCTATCCTTCTATGAATTTACTTCCTGATACAGACTAATTTGCCAATAGATTGTTGCGTATACTCACAAAAATTATATCACCATAACCTTACCTATCAGAATCAATCACCTATATCATAAGATATCTCTGCGACGGAATAGCTCGTCCTGAATATAAAAGTTTAATATATTTGGTCAGTGCGTGGGGCATCGTAACACTGATGTTGAATGTCAACCATGGATTACTCAACTTTAATTTGGTTTCATTCCCAAGGCACACGCTTAATAAAGAAAAGGAAAACAGTTGTAGTAATGGCATTCAGGTTGGGTTGGGGGATAGCACGTATACTAGGGCAACATTCCCGGTTGTTGGAGTCGAGATCAACAGTAGTTTTCGCACCACCACAAGCCTCTCTATTTTCCGAACAATACATCAAAACTTTCCCACTGTGATTTGGCGTTGAGAAAGCCTGTTACGGTCTTTTGAGAGAGAGTATCCATGTAAGATGCCAAAATATTTCTTACACACACACACGTGCAGGATACAGGCTCGTTGTCGGAAAGGATGAGAAACCTGCCGTCGGTAAGACGGTAAAATGTGTTGCGGAAACCCAAACATGGAAAGTATGGGCTCTCCGATGCAAATTATTACGCTGTGCTGATCATTGAAGATACTCGTCATTGTTTCCACGATACCAGTTTATATGTATATTTCCTACGCTACAAGAGTGTGGGGAAATCACTATGATTTGTATATGCTATAGCTTAGCCCGCCCATATATTTCTGAGCCGATCAACCGAAAGACCATTCCAAGAGAGCTGCTGGGATGATCTGACCTTCTCAGACGTCCATTCGTAACACCAAGCATTACATGTGAAACAAAGTGATCATAAATGGTAATATGGCCAGTAAATCAAGAATCAAAATGACGCATAAGAAGGTTGATAAATAGGACAATAGTACAATACTCCTGCATTGTCATGTCATTTCTTATTTTCAACAAATATAGATAACATTGTAGTGTAGGATTCCACAACAAGGTTGAAATTGACTATGTATGTAATCACAGAATTAGCGATATCACCTGAAGAGATGTGTGACAATACTGAGGATCGTGTCCCCTTTGCTTCGTTATTTTGGATCTTCTCAATGCTTGATATGGCATGTTGAATTGGCATCAAGCGCTGAGGGGACTTCAGGTTGGCGCTGCTTGAATATCAGCTTGAGGCACTGCATTGGGCAATCTGCGGTTGCCATGACCGACGAACTTGAGATTGCGACGTAGGTGTATGCACGCAACGCTGAGCAACTCTGTTCTATTAAAGATCCCACGCTTGATTGTAACATTTCGGGGTGTGATTGTCTTTATGTTTTTACTATACTTTAAGCGTGATGCTATATGAGAAGTGGTCTTTGCCCATCGTCAAGTAGCTAGACTCTGATAGAGCCAGTGAGATGCAGAAGAGCGTGTTTATATAACACAGCCCATTTGCAGCATACACTATATTATGATATTCCATATATTGCGAGCTAACAGCTACTTCATCTCAATAGGCACTGTTACCCGCCTTATGGCATGTGAACAATGCTCCTGTTCCAGCTCATCATTTCCGTCATTTAAGTTTCTTGATCCGAGAGGATTTGACTGCGGAATTTACTACGTGCGCACCAGCAATATAGCCATGGTAGTAATGTAATTCAGCCAACCAACCAAATAAACATATCCTTCATCAATCCTCATTGACCATGCACGCACCACTTTTACTATCCCAATGCTTTCATTCATCAATCATCATTGATCATGCACGCATCAATTTTACTCCATCATCTTGCGCACACCTTATATATTATATTCCTTCTCATGTGCATCAGCTTCCAACTATGCATATAATTATTAAGTCGTGGAGCAACCGTCCCCAATTTTAAATCCCCCACTGGTATTACACTGAGGCCACACACACACGATCCACTCAACACCAAACATCACCATCCTCATCCTCATGACAGGCAATAATAGATACACATAAATAAGATGAATGATCCTCATGTATAGGAAAAAGGGTGTGTGTGTCATTTTACACTTTACATATAATGATGATCCAACAACAGCCATTGACTTACTACCAGGTCCCCACATCAGCCTTTTTTTATACTCAATCCATTGCGAAGCATCCTTTTCTGTTGTATGCTTGATGTTGTCCTTATCCAAAAAAATAAGTAATTCGCTTTGCGTATATGTACCAATCACACTCCTATCGATGAAAAGGCCAATTCGACTAATACTTAGAGATTGCACAATCAAACATGGTATGGTTAATATTCGAGAAATAGCCAGCGCATCGAAAAGCATCTTGTAATGCTAAAAGCCTCTCAGGCTTAACGTCGATGGTCATTCTCTGCTGCAGCCAACTAGAATAAGATTATCCTGGGGCGACCTTCTCGCGAGAGATGATGACCAACAGTTTTACCTCTCACGGTTCATCCACTTTCAAACAAGATACTTTCGGATGCAGTGATCATTTTTAGTTTATTGGCCATATCGTGCTCAACTTGAAAAAAGTGCCATACGGGCTATCATAGGCGGATCTTACTATAAACACATAGGCGTAAATATCCATCATGCACTCTCCACTAATAGGATCGACCCTTCAACTCCTGCCTCTGAAATAAAGGAAGCGTATAAGAGTCAGCAGCAAGGCCTAAGTGTGAATACCCTGCCATGTGAGTCGAGGTGTCTATATACAAAGCTATCTATCCACTAACAACACACCCTTTGGTGAACTGCTACCACTATGGATGCTCGAAAGATCACAACAAATATACACGCGAAGCGGAACACTGAGAACAAGGAAATGATATGGAATGTGGGGAAATACTGGTAGACAATAGGATAAGGATATCGCTATAGGGGGAATACAACAGGGATATGGGAATACAATCTCTTGAAAAGACACACCCACACTCGCCGGCAAGGCTCACACTAAGACTGCTCACAAATATCGGGAAGCTCACTATGGTTTCTTTATTCAACATGGGGGATACTTATATGTTTTTCAATAATGTTGTACTACAGGGAAGGATTGTGTTCCTGATATTATGTATGGTTTGTTGGATGTTGGGATGAGATCTCGGATGCCGGTCTTTTCATTCCGGGCTGCTTCATCGCACACTGGCTGTCATCCTTCACTACACCCCTGGGATTGTGTCACCATCCAAGTCCTCCTGCATCTTAGGCTCTACTATGAGTGAGGCAATTGACTATGAACAAAGACCATCTTTCATATAGCATCACGCTTATAGCGTATGTAAAACATAAAGGTACCTGTATCTCTAAACTTTACAATGAAGCGTGGGCTCTTTCATAACACAAAGTTGCTCGTCCTGGTCAATCGCACCTTGTGTGCAAGTTTCACGACCGAGGTGGTCAATCTCGGGGGTGTTCCCGTTCATCCATTGTCTCTCCTATATTTGGGCCGTTCGCATTCAAAGTTCTCATAATGAAGCATATGGTTTTTAAATGAATGGAATTGATCAGCATGACGGAGAGAACCTACTTACCAAGTTTCAAGTTCGAGAGTGGGAATCCCGAGGTAATTCAGAGTGATTGGTATCTCATGAATTTGGGCGGGTGTGGTAATTTCGTCAAACATAGTGAATCCCACATTATACCCTCCCATTCAAGGTTTTGAAATGAAGCATGAGGTCTTTATGAGAGAGAAATTGATCAGCATGCCTGCGAGCACCTTCTGTGAAAGTTTTATCTTTGAGAAAAGGGATCTCGAGTCATGGGGCCGTCCAACCTACATATATTCACGTCTGTTCATCATCCGGCGCTCCCGTTTTAATTTTTACAATGAAGCCTGCGACTTTAATATGAATGGAGTTGATCAGCTTGCCGAAGCCCACCGGTCTGACCAAGTTTCACAATGGAGGTGGACAGGTGCGTGGGTGTGCACTATGCACCCTACTTGCGTTCCGTCCGTCCTTCGTCTCCTCTATATTTGGACCGTCCGATTCATAAAATATCATAATGAAGCATACGGTTTTAAATGAATAGACTTGATCAGCATGACTCAGAGAACCTTCTACCCAATTTTCAAGTTCAATATGGGGAATCCCAAGATAATGCATATTAAATGACATTTCATGAATCCGGGCGGGGTACGGGATTTCCGTCCATCATAGTAAACCCCACATTATACCCTCCCATTCAAAATCTGTAAATGAAGTAAGGGTTCTTTATTAATTCAAAGTTGATCAGCATGTCCTAATGTATCTTGTGTGCAAGTTTGAGGTCAAGGTGAGCAAACTCAAGATCATGGATCAATTTACATATGTCTGACAGTGCCTGATCTATTTAATTTCCAGCTCTTCCCACTCCCAACTTCTTGCCTCTTCTCCCATTCACAACTGTTGCCCCATTCAAATACAACTACCACCTGCGATCGATTGCTCTGCTTCAACCCATCATGCGAATCTACAACTGTCTTGATCCGATTGTCTTTGACTGAATGGCGAGTCCCATGACGTGTGCACCACACGACAACTCTTCTACAACACCCGCGTTTCTTGACACTCCACCTTCTCTTGTACACGCTTCGACCACAATCAAACGCCAACAGCTTCATTCCAGCAGCTGCTATTAGCGAGGCCTCTACGCCATTGTCTCAAACAGTGTTCTTTACTTGCAGCACCTCGCCTTGCGGTCTCTTCCACATGAACAGCAGATAGCCATCATATAGAAGCAGCTTTATTTACTATAGCAACTTGCTCCAATACATACGACTTGTTATCACTATGGAAATGTATTCTGAATATTGTTTTGGTACATGGGATGGAAGGAATTGGATTTATACAATGCGTGGGAAAAGAGCCTTTGTTCTTACGTATCCATTGTCAACTTTGACCTTTATTCTATCATCCTGAACGATTGATGCATCCGGTTATTGTACTTTACACGCAACTATTATCATCCTTTGTGCAACCTACAAACCAAGTGCCATTACCCAATTGCATATCATTCACCACCCCACCTCACACAACACACTTCCAAAGAATAGAAACTTACCAGATTGATGTATCTTCCCTATTGGAGTAATTCGTTGTATACCTCTCAGTCTATCGCATTTGAATGATATTGAATTAAAGGGTTGCTTTAGCGAATACGACAACCATTTCTAATTTTTTGAGTATAAGAAATCATTCATCTTCCAGGGGTGGCACTTTATGCAAATGCATCATTGCAGAAACATATCAACTTGTGAACGTTGCGATAAAGGGGGAAGAAAAAGGCTCGATTGATTCATGTGCCTGACGACGTGGCAACTATGTTACTGCCGGTGGGATGTGACAACGCTACATGGGGAGCATCAGGCAGAGGATATCATTTTATTGTTAATGTGCTCTATTGTTGGGTAATGGATACATGGCATAATTACTACTATCAGCGGTGATGTAGTGGGTGCTTGCATCATTTACAGACTGAACACAGCTTGATTGACCAATCAACGGGGGGATTTGATAGCTCTGACCTATTTTGCGGACGCGCGTTCCTTAGTGGCGTCTCATAGTCCTTCTTCCCCAGTTAGCCATGAGTGGATCGTACGACCGTGCATTGACCGTTTTCTCGCCTGACGGCCATCTGTTCCAAGTAGAATATGCTTCCGAGGCTGTTAGAAAAGGCACCTGTGCTGTAAGCTTTCTTGACATGGCATCTCGCGTGCAGTGAAACCAATGTAACTAACTTGAATATATACTTGAAGGTGGGTGTCCGCGGCAAAGACGTAGTTGTTCTTGGTGTCGAGAAGAAGTCAGTATTGAAGTTACAAGACCCCAGGACTATTCGAAAGATTTGCATGCTCGATGAACATATTGCTTTAGCATTTGCTGGTAAATGAAGACGACTCTACAGTTTATCAACTCGACAATATGTTGCTTACCCACTTTATCAATACAAGGTCTGACGGCTGATGCTCGTGTTCTTGTTAACAAGGCTCGTATCGAATGCCAAAGCCATCGTTTGACAGTGGAAGATCCACCATCGGTCGAATATATTACACGTTATATTGCTCAGGTGCAGCAGGTATGTGATTCGTAAATCTGCATATAGGGGATTGGCCTATCGATTCACACGAGATTGATATAGAAATATACACAAAGCGGTGGTGTACGTCCATTTGGTATTTCGACCTTGGTGGTTGGATTCGATCATGATGAGCCAAAGTTGTACATGACCGAGCCATCCGGCATTTACACTGCTTGGAAGGCCAATTCCATTGGACGAAGTTCTCAAACTGTTCGCGAATTCTTGGAAAAGAACTATAAGGATGACATGGATGACAAGGAATCAATCAAGTTGGCTGTGCGATCTCTCTTGGAGGTGAGTGTGTCAAGTGTCAAGTGTCAAGTGTCATGCAACGATCAATCCAAGGCTGACAATGCAACGTTTAGGTTGTTCAAACCGGCGCCAAAAACATTGAAATCTCTGTTATGCTTCCTAATGGCAAAGTCAAGGTATGTATACATCAAGATAAACTCAATGATATCGTTATGTTAATTGATGTCATTATATCAGAGCCTGGAAACCGAAGAGGTGGAAAAAGTTGTAGCTGAAATTGAAAAGGAAAAGGAAGAAGAAGCTGAAAAAAAGAAGCGGCCAACAGCAAGCAGTTAAATAAACCTGTTATGAATGTGTGAGCAATACATATATATCCTTTCTTCCTGATTGTAATCATCCCTACACATGTAATTGTAAACACGGGTGTCGATAAATAATAGCATACAGACTGTGAACCATGCAGGTTACAAGTGAAGTTGAAAGATTGATTTCCAGCCAATGCTTACGTAGAGAGAAAAAGTTGAGCGGTGAAGCAATCTCTCGCACCCATTCTTTTTTCCCTTCTTTCTCACACACACCTTACACACACACACATACATTTTCATATGCCACCTTACGGCAGCACGGATGATGCTGAATATAATAACCTGACAACAGCACAGGAAGCGATTCGAATTGATCACGATGTTCTTCAAGCCAACCAACCTGGCTATGGCACACGTAACAAGGTGGAAGTTGCGTTTAATCTTGTCAATGCTACCGTGGGTGCTGGGATTATCGGTCTTCCTTTTGCTATATACCATGCTGGTCTTGTCTTTGGACTAGTAGCCTCCGTCTTTGTCGCATTGATTTCACAGTTAGGCCTTTATATGCTGATAACGGCTGGCCATCGAGTGCATATCTACAAATATGCGGATCTTGTGGAATATTTACTTGGGAGACCTGGTTTTTGGTTCTTGAATACGACCCTTCTCCTCCAATCCATTGGCATCACGATCAGCTATTACATATGTAAGCTTCACATCATCACTATTTTATCATTTGAATACATTAATCACCCTATTCTCAGTGCTTGGAGACACCATTCCATCCGTACTTTCACTTTACTTTCCCCAATTCTCCTTTTTGAAAAGCAGATCAACAGTCATTTGCCTGGTTTCAGTCTTTTTGGTATGCAACAAGGGCCTTTTTTTTTATTGTCTATGCAACAACCTTAATCGAATGCCTTTAGGTGTTCCCACTTAATCTGCCTCGATCAATAGGGCGATTGGCGCGATGGTCGATCGTGTCTGTACTTTGTATCCCTTTGATTATTGTCGTCATCCTCGTTCGGGCCCCAGCATATGTCGATGACGACCATACACTTCCTATTACAGTCACTGGTCCCAACATGTGTAGTGCACTGGGCATTATTGCCTTTGCTTTTGCGTGTCCCCATGTGGCTTTCAGCAATTATCTCAGCCTTGCAGATCAAAGTGCTCGTGGATGGTATCAGACTACGGTGCTTGCAACGAGTATGAGCTGGGTGATTTCGATGGTGTTCGCTGTTACGGGCTTCTTTGTGTTTGGATACGAGGTTAAATCCAATGTCTTTCTCAACTTTGCCACCGATGATATCATTATCAACATTGGGCGACTTGCGCTTGGTATCAGCATGATACTTACTATTCCGTAAGTAAGGTGGTAATGGCGATAACAACATTGAAAATGGAAAATCTCACCCTCTTTCCTCGTAGAATGGGAACCTACCCTACTCGTGAATGCATTTTGAAATACTTTGGCCTAGAACACCATCCAAGTCAAGTCTTGCATTGGGTAGTGACAATATTGGTTTCGATCATGCTGCTTTATTTTGGTGTAACCATACGGAATCTGGGTAATGTCTACGCATTGGTAGGAGCCTTGGCAGCAACGAGC